>JAODAL010044341.1:0-32960 GCA_025379985.1 Phyllomedusa bahiana
TTTTTTCCCAAGGGAAAAATTTTAGTTGTGCCCAGCCAAATTATTTTTTGTAGTCTATTTGAAAAATTGGCAATCTCATTGGGCTTGCTGAAACTAAAGCCCCCTTCTTTTAAACCAGTGCAGAAAATTAGTTAAATTGCAATTTTCCTACCACTTCCCTGAAAAGGGGGCAGTTGAATGGGACCCCTTTGAAGGTAAAAAAAAGGTAACATGTTTAGGTAGGGCCCTCACCGGGCTTGGGCCCCCCTTGACTTTTTGGGGGAAGGTGGGGCTTAATACAATTTTTGGGGATAAAAAAACCCTGTAAAAAAAAGAGCCCCCAGGTTTTTCTTTTTTCCCCTTGCTTTTAATGCTTTTCCCAATTTTCCCTTTATTTTCCCTTGAATTTTAAATTTTTTTTGTGTCCCCACTGTTTTTTGAAATTAGTTGTAGGGTTTTGGGATTTTTCCATTTTGCCCCCAAATGCTTACTTTTTTTAAAGTATATTTTAGATGTGCACACCCTTTAATTATTTTTGAAAGTCTATTTGAAAAAATGGCAATCTCATTGGTTTGCTGCACTCGCCCCCTTTCCTTTTAAAAACCCCCCTTCCAAGGCCCTTGGACGTATGAGTACGTCCCAGGGCCCCCTCAAGGGTTTTCCCGGGGGGGGAATGCGCCGGGGCCCCCCCGCAAAAGCCCGCCGGGTGTTAGCGGAAAATCGCCCCCTAACCCCCCGGGCATTACGGGCCCCGGGGTGGGTGGCTCCGCCCGCGGGGCGCTGTTTTTACCATAAAGTTACCGCGGCCCAAAGAGGGGCCGGGGGCCGCCCGTTTTTAAAGGCAGCTTTTCTGCGCCGTTTCCCGGTTCCCCGGGGAAATTGGGTGTTGGGGGGCCTTGTGAAGGCCCCCGCATTTAAACCCTGGCGGTTTGCCCCACTTCCGTCCGCAGCCCGGGGGAAGGGGGGGGAAACCGCCATCTTTGAAACCCCCCTAATGCATTGCCTATGCAATGCTTTAGGTTGTATTAAACAATCGGGCCCCCCTAAGTGGTAAAGGCCCCCCCCCCCCCCAATGGGGGGGGACTAAATTTTAAACCAGTAAAAAAAAAAAAATTAAATAAATTTTAAAATTTTAAAAAAAAATAAAAAAAAAAAAAGTTAAAAAAAAAAAAAAATAAAAAGTTAAAATCACCCCCCTTTCCCTTTTTAACAAATAAAAAAAATTAAAAATAATAAAAAAGTTACCATTTTTTGGTATCGGCGCCGAAAAAAGTCCGACCCTTTTAAAAATTTTTAAAATATTTTTTTCCCTTACGCTAAAACCACTTTAAAAGGGAAAAAAAATTTTCCAAACGCTAAATTGGGGTTTTTTGGAAAATTTTACGTCATTTCAAAAAATGGAAAAAAAAATGATCAAAAAAGGTCGTTTTTGCATTCCCAAACTGTACCCGATAAAAAAGTACACTTCAGCCCGAAAAAAAATCCCCCCTCACGGGACGTCCGTAGGGTTAGTAAAAAAAAGTTATTGGTCGCTAAAAAAAATGGCGCCGGGGCCCAAAATTTCAAAAATAGAAAAATTTTTGGGGAATTTCTTTTAGGGGAAACCAAAAATTTTTAAGGGAAAACACTCCCATGTTTGGTATTGCCGGATACTAAAAACCCTGTAAAAATACAGAAAAAACCTTTTATTTTTCCCGAAGTTTTAAAACGCTAAAAAAAGGGAAAACCCCCGCAAACATGGCAAAAATTTCATTTTTTTTTCACAATTTGCCCCATTTGGGAAATTTTTTTTTGGGGGTTTTCCCCAGTTTTTATCTTAGTATAGTGAAAAAACCATTAAAAAATTTCTTTCTTGCCCCGGCAAAAAAAAAAGGGCCCTCAGGGGGTCTATGTGGGTTTGGAAAAAAAAAAAAGTTTGGTTTTCGGGAAGGCGAGGGGGGGAAAAACAAACGTGTAAAAAAAAAAAAAAACCCGGGCCCTAAAGGGGGGTTTAAACCCAAAAGTGCGGGTTTTTTAGTTAAATTTGAAAAGTTCCTATACTCCCTGAAAAGGGGCCCAAGTCTGAATGGATCCTTTTGCAAAGGAAAACAAGGAAAACTTGTTTAGTGTAGGGACTCACCGGGGCTCTGGGCCCCCCCTTAAATTTTTGGGGAGGTGAGCTTTTTTACAATTTTTTGACCCAATAACTGTAAAAAAGAGTCCCGGGGTTTTTCCCAGTTTCCCCTTGCATTTTAATCATTTCCATTTTCCTATATCCCTTTGAAGTTTCACTTGGGTTTTTAGTGTGCCCTGTTATTTTTTAATTGGGTTGTACTTTAGCCAGGGACTGACTAAAGTGGGTTTTCTACCAACCCCCTAGCCCCCAAATTCTTGCGCCCTTCCCATTACAGGCCCTCCAACCCATCCCCCGGTTTGGAAAGCAAAACTTTATTTAAATTCAAAACGTTAAAGTTCAAAAGGGGGAATAAAAAAAGGTGTTTTTACAAACTCTATTACTTTGTAATGCACAAGCTATTATTATCTCTAAAGCTGTAAACTGTAAACTCAGTGCGAACCCACTTTTAAACCAAACCCTTAGGTGTTGCTATCCTACCTTTTTTTCCATGATTTTGTGAACCATTAATGGCCCCTTTTAGTTGTCTGTCCGAAAAACAAGTCGGGCCATGTCACCCATATTTTGGCCCCTTCTTCCTCCTTTCCACACAGACCTCACACCATGATCCCTGCCCAAACCTCCCGGGATTGTGGGGGCCTTCCCTCCCTTGCCGCGGGGGTTTCATCCCCTGCTGCCTCCATTTGGTAATCGGATCCTAGTTTTAACAGTTTTTTTGGGCTCTTACCATCAGGATAGATATAAAGAGAATAAATTAAAGATTTTTGGAGAAGGCTGGCAATGGGAAGAGATGTTTTTGGGATTGGAAATCGGGAAAGTTTAATTTGTAGGATGTGGGGGGGGGGGAAGCGGGCTATAGATTGAGATTAAGAGGGAGTTATCAGGAGATTAGGGTATAGATGTATGGGGGGGAAAAGGTTTGGATGGGGGTTTTCCATGGGGGAAGGTACAGGAGGTTGGGGGACAGGGGTTGTAGGGGGGGACGGTTTTATGGATGGAGATTAAAAGGGGGGAGGTATCGGGAAAGGATTGGGCGGGAAAATGTTGGGGGGGGGCACTTTTATGGATGGAAATTCATGAGGAGAAGTATCAGGAAAAATTAGGGGCAGGAAAAAGTATGGGGGGGGAAGGTTAGGGGAGGGAGATTCCTGAGGGGGATATCAGGGGGATTACGGAGAGATGTATGGGGGGGGGACAGGTTATGGTTGGAATTACAATGAGGGGGGTACCCAGGAGATTGGGGAAAGAGATGTTTGGGGGGATGGTTAGGGATGGAGTTTTACATGGGGGATGGTATCGGGATTTTTGGGGTAGGGGGATTTTAGGGGGGGGTACGGGGTTTTTTGGGAGGGGAGATTTTAATGAGGAAAGGTTTTCGGGGAAAATTGGGGCAGAGATGTAGGGGGGGAGGTTTTTGGGGAAAGATTACATGGGAGGGTATAAAGGAGAGTAGGGCAGAGAGTTGTGGGGGGAAGGTTTTGGAGGGGAGTTTTCATGGGGAGGTATAGGAGATTAGGGTAGAGTTTAAAGGGGGGGGGAAAGATTTTTGATGGTGTTTACTTTGGGGGGGAGGTTTTCGGGGGTTTTTTTAGGGTTTAGGATGTTAGGGGGGGAAAGGTTAGGGGGATGGGATTACAGAGGGGAGCTATAGGGGGATTAGGGTAGAGGTTGGGGGGAAGGAAGGTGAGGGAAATGGGAAGATTACATGAGGGGAGGTATCAGGAGATTAGGGGCGAGATGTAGGGGGGGGAACGGTTTTATGGAGGGAAAGATTACATGGGGGGAGGTATCAGGGTTTGGGGCAGAGTTGTATGGGGGACAGGTAATGGATAGAGATTACATGAGGGGAGTTATAAGGAGATTGGGACAGAGATGTTTTTTGGGGGGCCTGGTTTTGGATGGTTATTACATGGGGGGGAAGGAAATCGGAGTTTAAGGGTAGGATTTATGGAGTGGATGGGTTTTAGGGGATGGAGATTACATGGGGGGGAGGTTCAGGAGATTAGGGGCCAGGATTTTTGGGGGGGACAGGTTAGGGTTTGGGATTACTTGAGGGGAGCTATCAGGAGATTAGGGGTAAGAGATGTATGGAGGAGGAAAGGTATGGATGGAGATTACATGAGGGGGGTTTATCAGGAGTTTTAGGGAGGGGATTTTAAGGGGGGGACAGGTTATGGATGGAGATTACATGAGGGGAAGGGTATCGGGGATTTAGGGCAGAAAATGTATGGGGGACAGGAAATTGGATAGGGGTTCATGGGGGGGAAGTTATCAGGAGATTGGCCCCAGAGATTTTTGGGGGGACGGGGTTTGGAGGGGATATTAAATGAGGGGAGGTATCGGGAAATTTGGGTTTTAGGATGAAATGGAGGGGGAGGTTAGGGGATGGAGTTACTTGGGGGGAAAAGGGGTATCGGGGGATTGGGGGCAGATTTTTAGGGGGGGGGGCAGGTTATGGATGGAATTACATGGGGGAGCTATCAGGAGATTAGGGTTAGAGTGTGAGGGAAAGAGGTTTGGGTTATGGTTTGGAGATTACATGGGGGGAGGTTCAGGGATTAGGGCAGAGATATAGGGGGGGAGACAGGTTATGATGGAGATTACTTGAGGGGAGGTATCAGGAGATTAGGGCAGAGTGTAGGGGGGGACAGGTTGTGGATGGAGTTTTACTGGGGGAGGGGTTTATCAGGAGTGTAGGGCGAAATGTATCGGGGGGGGGTTATGGATGGAAAATTACATGAGGGGAGGTATAAAGGAGATTAGGAAAAGATGTTTGGGGGGACAAGGTTATGGATGATTTTTGGGGGAGGTATTAGGGGGATTGGGAAACAGAAAATGTATGGGGGACGGGTTTTATGGATGGAGAAAAAATGAGGGGGGGTTTATAGGAGTTTAGAGAAAAGATGTATGGGGGACGGGTTTAATGGATGATTTTATGGGGGGGAGGTTTTTGGGAAAATTAGGACAGGATGTAGGGGGGAAAAGGGAAAAATGGATAGAGTTTTCATAAAGGGAGGTACCCGGGGGGAATTGGGGGGCAGGGTTTTTTTTGGGGGGCCCGGGTAAGGGGATAGAGATTACATGGGGGAGTTATAAAGGAGATTAGGACAGGATGTAGGGGGGGACAGGTTTGGATGGAGTTTTCATGGGGGGGGGTTTTTCGGGAAAGATTGGGGGTAGAGGTGTGTGGGGGGACGGTTATGGATGGAGTTTTCTTTTGGGGGAAAAGGGTTTATCGGGAGTTTTGGGTAGGATGTATCGGGGGACGATTTTTGATGGTGTTTTACAAAAGGGGAGGAAACAGGAGATTAGGGTAGGATGTAGGGGGCACAGGTTTGGATGGAGATTACATGAGGGGAGTTTATCAGGAGATTAGGGTAGTAAAATTTTATGGAGGGGGACAGGTTATGGAGGGAAATTTTTTACATGAGGGGGGAAATCGGGAAAGATTGGGGCCCAAGATTATGGGGGGCCGGGTTTAAAGGATGGGGGGATTAATGGGGGGGAGGGTTTCAGGGTTTTAGGGCAGGATGTAGGGGGGGGAAACAGGTTAGGGGGGACTGGAGTTTAAACATGAGGGGGGGGTTTTCAGGGATTAGACCCAAAGATGTTGGGGGACAGGTTATGAATGGAGATTAAAATGGGGGGGAAGTTATCAGGAGTTTTGGGGTAGAGATGTATGGGGGACAGGAAAATGGTTTAGAGGATTACTGGGGGGAAAGTTATCAGGAGTTTGGGGGGACGGGAGATGTAGGGGGGAAAGGTTATGGATGGAGTTTACATGAGGGAGGAAATTCAGGAGATTAGGGTGAGATTTTAGGGGGGACAGGTAAGGATAGAAAATTACATGAGGGGAGTTATCGGGGAGTTTGGGGAACGGATGAAATGGGGGAAAGGTTAGGATGGAGATTAATGGGGAGGTATCGGGAGTTTTGGGTGGGAGTTTTTGGGGGGGGAAAGGTAATGGATAGTTTTTAAACTGAGGGGATTTATCGGGAAAGATTTGGGACCAGAGTTTTAAAAGGGGGGAAAAGGGTTTTAGGTTTGGTTTAATTACTGAGGGGGGGTTTTCAGGAGTTTTAGGGCAGGATGTTGGGGGGGAAAAAGGGTTGAGGGGATAGGGGTTTAAAATGAGGGGGGGGAAATCAGGAAATTGGGGGGGTAGAGTTTGGTGTGGGGGAAAGGTTTTAATGGTGGAGTTTTAAGGGGGGGAGGGTATCAGGAGATTAGACCCAGAGTTTTTAGGGGGGGGAAGGTTTTGGATGGAGTTTAAAATGGAGGGGGTTTTCGGGAAAGTTTGGGGGTAGGGGATTTTTGGGGGGGGACGGGTTTTATGGATGAAGATTACATGAGGGGGAGGTATCGGGAAAGTTGGGGTTTGAGATGTTTTTTGGGGGGACTGGTTTTATGGATGGAAATTAAATGGGGGGAAAGGTATCAGGAGATTAGGGTAGAGATGTATTGGGGGGGCCCAGGTTTTGGATGGGTTCCCATGAGGGGGGGAATCGGGAAAGATTAGGGAGAGTTTGTATGGGGGGGCGGGTTTTTAGGGTTGGAGTTTTTACATGGGGGGGGGGGTATCGGGAAAATTTAGAGCAGATTGTTTTGGGGGGAAAGGTTATGGAGGGGAGGACGAAATGAGGGAGGGGTATCGGGAATTTGGGGTAGGATGTAGGGGGGGGGGACAGGTTATGGGAGGGAAGATTACTTGAGGGGGGGGTATCAGGAGATCATTTGTAGATTTTTTTATGGAGGAGGGACAGGTTAGGTTTGGAAAATTAATGAGGGAGGTATCGGGGAAAAATTTGGGTAGAGATAATGGGGGGAGGTTATGGATGGAGTTTTACATGAGGGGGGGGAAATCAGGAGATTGGGGCGGGAGATGTAGGGGGGGGAAAGGTTATGGATGGTTTTTAAACCTGGGGGGAGGTTTCAGGGTTTTAGGACAGAATTTTATAGAGGGGAAAGGTTTTGGAAAGGATGGGGGGAAAAGGGGGAAGTGTTGGGTTTATTGGGGAAAGGAGGGTAGGGGAAAAGGGGGAAGGACTTGTTTAATAAATTGGGGATTACTTTTCGGGGAAAGGGTATCAGGAGTTGGGGTTTGAGATGTTTTGGGGGGGCCCAGGTTATAAAAGGGAGTTTTACATGAGGGAGGTACAGGAGATTAGGGTAAGGATTTTAGGGGGGGGAAAAGGTTTTAGGGATGGAGATTATTTGGGGGGGGTTATCGGGAAAGATTAGGGCGGAGTAGGGAGGGAACAGATTATAGAGGGGGGATTAGGGTTGAGGGGTTTATAGGAGATTAGGGTAGAGATGTTTTGGGGGGGTCAGGTTAGGGGAATGGATTTTTAAATTGGGGGAGGTATCAACGTTTAGGGTAGAAAATGTTTTGGGGGGTCAGGTTTATGGATGGATTTTAAAAGAGGGGTGGTATAAGGGATTGGGGTTAAACATGTATGGGGGGTAGAAGGGTTTTGGGAGGAGTTACATGGGGGGTTTGGTTTCAGGAGTTTGGGGTAGATGTAGGGGGGGACAGGTTATGGTGGGTTTACTGAGGGAAAGGTTTTGGGAAAGATTAGGGCGGGAGATGTATCGGGGGGGAGGTTATGATTTTATGGGGGTTTTTGGGAGGGGAGATAAATTTTAGGTAAGTTATCAGGACAGACATGAAATGGGGGGGAAAAGGTTTTATAAAATGATGTTTTTATAAAGGGGGTTTCAAAAGTTTTGGGCCCAAGTGATGTTTGCGAAGGAAGGTTATGGCCCTGCTCGGGGGGACTTGAAACAGGTTTGTCTCAGGCCAGGTTGCCATGTTGCTCTGTAAATCTCAGTTGTGTCCTAACGTTGCTATTTATTTTGAAAAATTTTTTTTCCTTTTTAAAAGTTTTTGATTTTAAAATTTTTTGGGACTTAAAAGGGTTTGGGTTTTTTTCTTTTAATTTTTTAAGGGGGATGCATGAATGAAATAATGTCTTTGTTTCTGTCACTTCCTGGTCGCTTTTCTTAATTTTTCATATGAGCTTGTGTTTTCTTACGGCTTTGTTTTTAGTGGAAATTTACAAAAATTTTTTTCCTGCTGAGGTCCGGAAAAGCCTTTGAGAAAAGGTAAAAAAGTAAAATTTAGGGTTTTTTTTGTCTAAAAGATCAGATAATCACAAGCCCGGGTTTGGGGCTGACAGTTCTGAAAAAAGCCCGGGTGATGTTATATCCCTGTTTTGGAAAACCAAAACGAAAGGGGGGAGAAAAAAACAGGTCTTTCCCATAGGGGGAAAACCAGAAAGCTCCCAGAAGGTGATAAAATCTTTGTAGCTTAACAAAAAAAATTAAATACGGGAAAATTTTTTTTGGGAAAAACGTTTTAAATTTAGTTTTTCCTTTTAAAAGTTGAAAGTGATTTTTGGGTAGTGGGGGAAAAAACCCCTTTTTAATTTGTGGGAAACAATACTCCCTTTTTGAATTCTTTTCATTTTTTCTCCCTGAACAGGGCAAGGGGAAACCCCACGCACAAAAAACTGCATTTTAAGGTGAGAGGGTTTTTGCAACCATTTTTTTTTTTTTCAAACTATGGGACTGGAAAATTTAATGAAAAAAAGGTAAAAAGGTTTAAAAAGAAAAGATGTATGGAGGGAGGGCAATTTTAATTGGATGAAGATTACTTTGGGGGGAATGGTTTTTAAGGGCCCATTGGGCAGAAATTGTTTTAAGAGAGAACAGGGAAGGAAGAGGGAAGATGTTGGGAGATTTGGATAGAGATGTACTGGAGAAAGGGACGTTATGGGAGCCTGTTATATTTAAACTGTTTTATTTTGAAATGAATGTGTTTGGCTGGGTCGCCCGTGCAGGGATTGGAGTGGGATTGAAAGGGTCAAGAGGAGAGGTTTTGGGATTTTTAACCCCTTAACGACCTTTTGAGTATGCCCTACGTCCAGGTGTTTGGGGGGCAAGCCCTGGACGTAAAGCAAAACGTCCTGAGGATGCAGAAACTCTAAAGCAAAGGTTTTAGTTCGGCGGGTTCGGGGCGGGGTGTCAGCTGTATATTTTCAGCTGGGGCATCCCGCGCCGTGGGGCCCCAGGGCCCGAATTTCTCCGGGGGGGGGGGGGGGGGGGGTTTTTTTAACCCTTTTTTTCGCGGACCATCGGGTTGGGAATAACTAAGGCCAGGGGCAGGAGGAGAATCGCTCCCCCTGCGTTTTGTCGGCGGAAAACAGCGCCGATCGTGCGGCCCGCCCGTGTGCTGGGAAAAACGCACGGAGGGGGTAGAAAGCCTTCCGGGGGTTTTTCTGTGACGTCAAAGATGCCCGGCCCGTGCCCCGTGGGCATGGCCCGGCCCTCGTGACTGCAGTTACCCTAGGGGAAACCAAAACATAGCAACAAGCTATGTACTGATTCCCCATTGAAAATGGGGATTGAAAAATCTCTATTTAAATCCCTATGGGCCTTTTAAATTTAAAAAAAAAATGTGAAAAATGTTAAAAAAAAGATGGGGAAAAAGTGAAAAAAAATTTTTAAAAAAAAAACCCCCAAAAATAAAATAAAAAACCCGTTTTCATCGGCCCCTTTTCCCCTTTACAAACGCCCAAAGCCCCAAAAAAAAATTTAAAAAAAATAAAAAGTACCCTATTTGGTATCGCCTCGCGTTTGTAATAAAGTTAGGGCCCATTAAATCTTATGTGTTAACCCCTTAAACCCCCGCTGGACGCCCGTTTTTAAAAAACAGATCACATTATTTAACCCCCTTTTTTTTCCTACCGCCCGCAATAAAAAGGAATTTTTTTTTTTAAAAAGCGATCAAAATCCTTAAACGCCAAAAGGGTTTTAACAATTTTTAAAAAGTCCGTTTTATCCCCCAAAAAAAAAAATCCCTTTCAAAAGCTCTGATTCGGAAAAAAAAAACATTTAAGGGCCCTTCCCCGAAGGGCGCGATGCATAAAAAATTGTTTTTTTTCACTAAAAAAAAACTTTTTTTTTAAAGTGCTTTTAAAAATAAAAAAAACTTTTTAAAAACGGGGGTTTTCGCCCTAATGTATCGACCCAAAAAAGGTTTAAAACTAAAAATTTTTCACGGGGTACTGCCCCCGGTGGGGCGCTGTTAAAAATAAAAAACACCCACTAGGATTGCGTATTTTTTTCCCCTGCCTTTTCCAAAAAAAAGGTTTTTAAAAAACATCAAAAAGCCCTTTTCCCCTCAAAAAATGTTTTAATTTTAAAAATGTAAATCATCCCGCCCCAAAAAAAAAAAACCCCCCACCCCAGCTCCAAACCCCAGGGAAAAAATTTTTAAAAGCTAAAGACTCTCAAGGGCTTTTGGCGATGCAAAAAAAAATGTTTTTCCGCGTTGAATAAAAAATGTTTTTATTGTATAAAGCAGTTAAAAACACAAAAAAAAAATAAAAATTTGGTTTTCGCTGTAATTTGTATCACCTGCTGGTAATGAGCATGCAAAATTTTACCTTAAAAGTGACCGCTTTAAAAAAAAAAAAATAAAAACACTTTCCAAAGTTGCTGTATTTGTTTTAAAAATTTTCACAAAAACTTAATAAAAAGAACATAGGTCCCAAAGCACCCCATAATTTGGGAACCCAAAAAAAAACCCTCAAACTTTATCCCGCAAAAAACAAAAACCCCTACACAGCTCTGCACACCGCAAAATTAAAAAAATTAAAGGTTTCAGAATAGGACAAAATAAAAACGCAATTTTTTTTTATTTTTTTGAAAATATTTTATTGTGGGAAAAGTAATAAAAAAGAAAAAAAATATAAAAAACTATATCCCTTGTTTAAATTTTTCCGACTCCCTAGTAAAGTTATCCTGGGCATTTTACACTGCAAGGCGAAAAGCTGTTAAAAAATTTAAAACCCAAAAAAACAATGGCGGGGGAAATGCGTTTTTTTTCCCCCCTTTTTAAAGGCCAAAGCTAAAAAAAAATATGGAACACCTGTTTCATTTCCCAAAAATGCCATCCCCCCCCCAGATGAGATCCCTGTTTGGGGTTGGGAAACCAAAATTTGGGGGGACTTTGGGAAAGGTTTTTGCCTGTTCTGCCTTTCTTTGGGGGCATTTGCAAAAAGTGCATTTGGGCCCAACCCAAAAATTTCCCTTCCCAAAAACCCCGATAGCGCTCCCTCCCTTTTAAAGCCCCCGGGCATGCGCCCCCAAAAAAGCCCGTTTAAAACCCCCCATGTAGGGTATTGCCGAAAATTGGAAGAACGGGTGGTAACCAAAAATTTTTGGGGGCTTTTTTCCCGGGGTTCCCTTTTAAAAATGAAAAATTTTAAGCTAAAATTTTTCAGATTATTGGGGAAAAAATGTTTTTTATTTTTTTTAAAGCCTTTTAAAGCAAAAAAAATTTTGTGAAACCCCTGTGGGGTCTATATTCAGTACCCCCACCCCCCCCACCCCCCTGGTTTTTTTCCTTAAGGGGTTTTTTTGTTTTCCAAAATGGGGGCTTTTTAGGGGTGTTTAATTTTTGTTTTAGCACCTTAGGGGGGGTCCCCCAAACCTGAAAGGGGACCCTTTAAAAAAAAAAGTAATTTAAAAATGAGACCCCCGAGTCCATAGGTGCTCCTCCTATTCTGGGGTTATGGTTGAGCCAAATAAAAGCCCTTTGGGCCTTTTGGGATTTTTTCTAAAAACGGGAAAAGGGCCGGGGGGAAATTTATATTATGTTGGGATTTACCTAGTAAAATTTACCCTTTTCCCCGTGAATAATGGAAAATATTGAAATCTGCAAAAAAAAGGGACATTTTTAAAATTCACCTTCACTTTGCTTTAATTTCTGTGAAATACCTAAAGGGTTATAAAACTTCCTAAACACTGTTGTAAATACTTCAAGGGGCCTAGTTTCTTAGGAGTCATTTATGGGGGTATCTAACATGCAGGCCCCTCAAAGCAACGTCAGAACTGGAGTGGTCCCTAAAAAAATGTATATTGCAAATTTTCTTGAAAATGTGAAAAATTACTACTAAATTTCTAAGCCTTCTAATGTCGTAAAAAAAAAAAACATTAAAAATTGATGTCAACCTATAGTAGACATATGGTGGATGCTAGTTATAAACTATTTTGTGGTGAATAATTATCTGTCTTGCACACAGAAATTTTGGAACTTTCAAAATTACAAATTTTTCCAAATTTTCATGAAATTTTGATATTTTTCACAAAGAAGCAAGGATTGTATGGATCAAAATTTCTTACTAACTTAAAGCATAATGTGTCACGAGAGAACAGTCTCTTAATCACATGGATAGGTAAAAGTGTCAAAAAGTTATTTTCACATAAAGAGACATATGCCAGATTTCAAAAATACGGCTGTGTCAGGAAGGTCAAAACAGACTGGGTCCTTAAGGGGTTAAAGGGAGAGGGTGTTAAGGAGAAGTCCATGAGAACAGTATCGTAGTAGTCTAAGCCAGTGATGATGAGAGAGAGAGAGCAAAGATTTAATGATATTTTTTTGAGGTGGACGTGATAAGTGCTTGGATTTTTAAATAGAAAGACAGTGTGGAATGACAGGTTATCCAGAAGCATTGGGGTCTATGTAATAATCCCACAATTTTCACTAAAGCACAGTAATATTTACAATGTTGTCTCACTGCACAACAGTGACCTATTTCGTAGCGCTACCATACTGCTGGGAGCTGGTTTTTCCATAACTGAATATCGCTGAATGAATAGTCCAACCGTTCCGCTATGAGGAAGGAGAAGACAAGTAAATATACTGAAAGACATTAAACAAAGTTTCATCTGCCAATAGATCTACCCTTGATGTGGTATAACAAAGCTGTGAAAGGTTTTAACTAATGACAGTACAGACATCACGAAGAGAATGATGAAACCTACTTAGACCGTAAGGGTTTACGCTCTGTCAGGTGGTCAGGTCTACTTTTAAAATTGCAGAACAATGCAAATCAAACGGATTAGCTTTAAATTTCTTTACATACAGTAATGCAGCAATCTTCATGGTTACAGTACTTAGAAGAAGCACAAAAGCTTAATGGTTAGATTGACCCTACTTAGCAGCAGTGCTTGACCGCCTCTGTAAAGACAATGTTAACAGGAAATTACAATGGTTAACACATCAGAATCTGATTCAGGTCCCTGTTCCATTTACATTTGTGATAGTGGTTTTCACTGCAGTGTTGGAAACAGATTAGACTCATTCAACTGAGCTAATCTGCATCTTGTCTTCTCATGGAATCCACCACAATGAATGACATGCAATATAAACTAAGGCAGGGATACCCATTAGAATGAGATTTCAGTGTGAGGATTAGAGAATTAGGAGGGTAGAGGAAAAAAAACATGTAAAAAGTAAAGATTTGGCCCCACAATTGCACATCAGTATGGACCGACTGTTTTTATTAATTACATGTTATTGTTTTTTGCTGCCAATTGCGCCATTTTGTGCCCAAAATAACCAATTATCTTGATTAATTACACATTATTGGTTATTTCTGTATTAATCTGTTTTGCAGCCAAATAATTCAGTTTTATATTAGTTATACATCAATAATTTTGTTTGTTAAGAGTCTCCAAGATCATTAACAAAAAACAGATCTTATTTTCATACCACATTTCCCATCACACTGTTTGCATGCCTCCGATGCTGTGGTTTAGTGTGTCAGTAGTTTCAACATCATAAGGACACTACATTTCTCAGCATACATTGGCACATGCCAACAAATTTGCCAGACTGGAGAATGAGTGGCATGTCAGTTCAGGAATAACACTTATGCAGCAAGATGCTTGAAGTGCAGAGCATGCTAGACAAATGCTCGTAGTTGGGGACTCAATAATTGGAGGATCAAACAGGGCAATCTGCCGCAACGACTGGGGTCGTAGAACAGTATGTTGTCTTCCTGGGACCAGAGCTCGACATATCGCAGATAAAAGCTACGACTGGGCGGTTAACTTACCGGATTACAGTTTATTTAGAAGAGATCGTACAAAGCAGAAGGGAGGAGATGTATGTCTTTATATAAAATCCTGTTTGAAGCCAACACTACAGGAAGATATAGATACAGGAAATGAGCATGTGGAATCATTATGGGTAGATATACATGGGAATAATAACAATAATAAAATTCTATTAGGGGTCTGTCACAAGCCCCTAAATATAACAAATCCATGGAAGATGTACTCCTCAGACAAACAGATGAGGTGGTTAATCATATTGAGGTTGTTATTATGGGCGACTTCAAATACCCAGACATAAATTGGGAAGCTGAAACCTGTGGCTTTCATAAAGGAAACAGGTTTTCTTTTTGCAAATAACTAAAGATAATCACCTTTCCCAATTGGTGCATGAGCCAACTAGAGTAAATGCCCTTTTGGATTTAACACAGGCAGTGTCACAATGCGTGCCGTGGTTCCGGCTCTGGTTCGCAGACATGCTCATTCCTGTGCCTCATGGCCTACCACTTGCGGTTACTCATCTCTTATTATTTACACTACGCTCCCCACTTCTGCCGGCATCCAGTGTACGCACACTTCCTCCTTAAGGTGCGCTGGCTCTTTAAGATTTAAAGGATCAGTGCATCATTGGTGCGCCAGTCTAGCTACTACCTGGGACTAAAAGAACTTCGTTCTGCTATGGGCCAGTTTGTTGGTGTTTCTTTGTGTTCCTGACCTGTGTGTTTGTTACCTAAACCCCTGCTGCTGACTCTTGCCACTGGACTGCTAGCTACGCTACCTGCTACTTCATTACGCCCTGACTGTCTCTCTGGTTCCTTGCCTTGGCACTCAGCTGTCACCAACAGTAGCCATGTCAGGGGTAGAAACCTCGGGTTTCTCCGCAGCAAAGTGCAACCGGAAATGGAGCAAGCTTCGGTGAAGACTGAGAGTCCCTAAGACTCCGTTTCCTGCCGTGATCTGCATCATCATCTCTCGGGGTGACCTCCAGGATCCACACCTGCATCCCTTAAGGTCACTGTACTGAAAAACAGACCCAAATAACAAAGGTTCAGATTGGGTGAGGGCACCTAGGAAATAGTGACCACAATATAATACATTTCTAATTATTCTTCAATAGAGTATTTTGCCGAGGAGTCACAAAACATTGAATTTCAGGAAGGCTAATTTTAATCTGCTTAGAAAGGCCCTAAACAGCATAAAAAATAACAGAACAAATAGTAAATGGAAGATCTTTAAAAACATATTAAGCTCCGACTGTGAGAGGTACAGAATTTATAGTAATAAAATTATTAGAAACAGGAAAAAAACAATGTGGTTCAACAGAGGAAAGTCGGCAATAAATAACAAAAATAAAGCGTTTAGACTACATAAACAGGAGGGCAGTGAAGAGGCACCAAAAGCTATAAGGAAAAAAATAAAATATGTAAAATAATGATAAAGACAGCAAAGCTGGAGAAAGGCAGATGACAAAGAGCGTAAAACCTCAAAAAATTGTTAACTATATAAATAGAAAAATATTAAAACTGAAAATGTAGGCCCTTTGAAAAGTAGTGAGCTAGATATTGTGGAGGGCGATGAGGAAAAAGTAAATCTATTAAACAATTTTTTCTCCACTGTATTTACCGAGAAAAATGAACTTCCTGTTGATGAGCAAAGGGATGAGGGAAACTCCACCTTAAATGTTTCTGGTCTAACCTAGTTAGAAGTGCAGCTCCGTCTTAAGAAAATTAAAACAGACAAATCACCAGGTCCTGGATTACACCCCTGTGTCTTAAGGGAGTTAGGAAATGTTATAGACAGGCCCCTTTTCTTAATACTGTCAAACTAATCTCATCAGCTTCTATGGTACACACTTGGACTGGTGACCCCTCAGACTGGGGGTCACCATTATAAGTGGACACCACAGGGGTCAGTATTGGGCCCTATTTTCTTTACTATATTTATTAACGACCTTAGAGAAGGATTGCATAGTAGAATATCAATCTTTACAGATTAAACTAAACTGTGTCAAGTAATTAACACAATCGAGGATAATGATCTATTACAAAGGGATCTGGATCAGTTGGAGACTGGGTCAGAGAAATGGCAGATGAGGTTTAACACAGATAAATACAAGGTTATACACATGGGAAAGAAAAATCCATGATTACTTGTTAAAAACTGAAAAACTCTTGGTAAAACTGACCTGAAAAAGGACTTGGGAATCCTAGTGGACAGTAAACTTAATTGTAGTAGCCAGTGTCAGGCAGCAGCTGCAAAGGCAAATAGGATCATTGGGTGTATTAAAAGGGGAAGAGAGGGACGTGATGAGAACATCATTCTCCCATTATACAAGTCACTGGGCGGACCACACAGAGGATATTTGGGACAGTATTGGGCACTAAGTCACAACAAAGACATTGTAGAGCCTGAACAGGTTCAAAGCCGGCAACGAAAGTAATAGGTGGGGTATGGGGGTTACATAATAATTATGTATCAATATATCATGGGCAAATACAGAGATCTCTCCCAAGATCTATTCATACCCTGGACTGTATCCCGGTCAAGGGGGCGACCTCTACGTCTTGAAGAAAGGAAGTTTCTACATAAACATAGAAAGGGATTCTTTATTGTAAGAGCAGTGAGACTGTGGAACTCTCTGCCAGAAGAACTTGTCATGGTGAATTCTATAACAGAATTCAAAAAGGCTCTGGATGCATTTCTAGAGCCGTCTAACAAGTTATAGTGACCAGGATTCTGGAGAAGGATTGATGATCCAGGAATTGCCAAATTGGAGTCGGGAAGGAATTTTTTCCCTAAAATTAGCACAATTGGCTTATACCTCATGGGGTTTTTTTGTCTTCCTCTGGATCAACACTGTAGCACAATAGGCTGAACTGGGTGGAGGTCTGTCTATTTTAGGCTGTACAAACTATGTAACTATGATATGAGTAGGAACAGTAACAACAACATTAAGAATAATAATAATCATCGTCACCAAATGTACTTATTATTAGGAGGGTTAAGAAGGAATTGGCCCTGTCAGACTGTTTAAATCTAAAGCTAAGGTGAACCAATGGGTTAAGAGACTTTTAGAAATCAACTTTGAGTCTCTTCAATGTAACCTCAGGGCTAGAGGAAAGAAACCATGAGGTAAGGACAAAAGGTTGAATGATAGAAATTATATTCTGGTTGCAAATGCCAGAAGGAAGATGATGAAAGAGTAGTTGATGGGAGAGCACAGAAAGCAAAAATTTAAGTTAAGTTTCAATCAGTTTAACAATATCTTCCCCAAAGGACTTTGTGACAGGACAGCTCCAGATGCTATGAGCGAGATGTGTAAAAGGAAGGGCAGATTTCAGGCAGGCCGTAATACAGTCAGGGCAAGCAGGATTGGGTGCGGGGTACTAAACCTCAGAAAGAATGCAAAATGAGCAAGTGGAAAGAAGGTGTCCCTCCATTATTCACTAATCAGGGCCTTCCGAATGCTAATCCATCCTTCTACAATAGATTGATTAATATCAATTTCTGGAAATATGGTGTCCCATTTAGAAAATAAAAGACCAGGGGAGTTCCAGAAAAGGGTTCTCTTAAACCTTTGTAAAGGGAAGACAATGGGTAATTCTAGCTATGAAATCATAGAACGGAATCAAAGGACTTAGGGGCAATAAAGGAAGCCCCATCCCAAATTCTTGATTTGCAAAAGCTAATGATTATAAGCCAGAAAATGTGTAGAAGGAATCTCAAATTTTGAAAAGATATCCTCAAATGTGAGAAACTTTTTGTGGACTAAAACCAGTCAGTTACAGGTTTTAGAGCACGGGGGCGTCAAGGAGCAACTATAAGATGTGCGGTTCAAAGATGGTGGAATCAGAGGCTCCTGATTCTAATTCATGTTCTTAATTTTTACTTCCATTTTCCATGTTGTTTCATTGCCCTGCATTGACCTGTTTAGCAGTGACACCATATTGCTGGAAGCGGTTTCTTCCATAATTAAACATCTTAATTTATTATGAACATTCCAACCCTCCTCATACGCGGAAGAAGACGATTAGCAAATAGAATTAAGAACATTAAAGTTACATCTACCAATATATCTGACTTTGATGTTATATAACAAAATAAAAGACAATACTGGCATCATGAAGAGGATGATGAAACACACATACATGGGGAGTGATGCTCTCTTGCATATTCCCCTTTGGTAGAATATAATCTTAGACCAATGCAAACCAAACAAGCTCCCCATATTTTCTCCCATACAGAGGCAGCACAATCCTGAGGGTTAAAGTTGTTGGAAAGGTGACAAAGACTTACAACTTCCATTTACTGTTCAGCTCCTGATTCAGGTTGGGCTGGTTTGGTCCGACCAGAATTTTGTCAGCGATCGTGGTAAAATCATACAACCGATTACCAGACATTTTACACGAAAGAAAAATGAAGAGAATCCGATCTATGACTGATACACTTCTATCTCTTACCAGAAAAAAGGCCATCAATTGACATGACTGGTCCAATCTTACTGTCCTCACCAGCAAATGACAGGCTGGGTCAAACCCAACACTAGGGCAACACTAGTTACATTTACCCTTAATGGCAAAATTGTAAAGATACATTGGTATTGCAGTGTACTGTACTAGTGATCTGTGACTCAGACAATGCAGGAGATAGCACCATGCCGCACGGGTTGTAGAGTCGTGGATCCCATGCCCATAATCCTATAGTAGAGCACCTCTGGGATAAGGTGTAACGGGATGTTCAGAGCCTGTCAGTGTCTCCATCTAATCTGCACTAACTGTAAGAAGTTCTTCTCTCCGCATAGGACAATATTCCAACAGAACAAATTAAACACCAAGTGGAATCTATAGAACACCCCGACAGACTGCTGCACCCCTAAAAGCCAATGGAGGTCAATGTGCTACTAGATGGGGTCTCTGATAATGGGGCATCTCAGTGCATACATGTTATTTGGGACAAAAACATGAACAGAGCATTAACAGGAAGACAAAAAAGAACATCTCGAAATACTATTTGCCAAGTCTGAATCACACTCGGCAGAAGTGTCGGACTTAGGATTTGGGTCAGAGTCAAAATCAGCCCAAATTTAAGCAATTTGATTCAGGACAGAAAATCGAAAAAATTGTCAAAAGCAACTCCAACCCTAACCCCAGGAAACATCTGGACAACATCTGGGGGACATTTATGCAACATCTGGGAAACAGAGTTACATTTACTCCAACTCTAGCGTTAACAGTGAAAATCTGCTCTACTAACCACAAGATAAGTCATGAAGGACTGAATAATTCTGAGACTGCTGTAGTCATTAAAATGACATTTTGTGTTGAATTTGGAGAAACCATTTGTCCTGTTAGTTGTGTTGAGCTATTTCAATTGTTCTTGTTTTTGCATTTTTGTAAACAGCTAAATGGTTGGAGATTTTGCACATAAACATAATTTGCAGTGAAGGGTGAATATCTGCAGATTCCACCACAGAGACCCATAATATACAGAAATGGTAAATATACATCCTATGATAACATGCATGAGACCAATAGAGAATTGCATCTGCAGCACCTCACAAAAATCAGAACACCCCTCACATTACATACAGCACCTCACAAAAGTCCAGACACCCCTCACATTATATACAGCATCTCGCAAAAGTCTGGACACCCCTAACGATTTGTAAATATTGTATTATATCTTTTCATGGGACAACACTGAGGATCTGATAATTTGATGCAATGTGAAGTAGTCAGTGTACAGCTTATATAACCGTGTGAATTTGGTGCCCTCAAAATAACTCAGCACAGCCATCAATGTCTAAGCCACTGGCAACAAAAGTGAGTAAATGCAAATGGACAAATTGTGCTCATAATATCAAAATTTTGTGTGGCCTGTAAGGCAGCAGCCGGGAAAGTCTGCAGTGGTGGTTATATCCCAGCCAGGTCCATGGCATATACCTGGAGGAACTCAGAAGCATGCCACCAAGGAAAGGAGCCCTGGTGAAGTGAAAAGTCAATTAGATAGGTGTCAATGGCATCAGGCAGTTGACACACATTCAGTGTTAGTATGGTCCAGCCATTCCAGTACGGCTTTTCATTGAGAGTAAGCAAAGTGTTGGATAGGTGCCTACTTCCCATGTTCCACGCCGGGATTTACCTGGCCTATTTAAGGTCAGCTGACTAGATGTGGCTGCAACTCTAGCCTTGACATTTGGCTGGAGAAGCTTTACACTGGAGGAGGCCAGTGTCGGTTACACCAACTCCACTTGGCTAAATCTGTTAGTGAGGGAACTACGCCTGTAATAGTAAGTGCTCAGACGAGCAGGAGTTTTGTATATTGCTATTTCTGTGCCTGTTATTGCTGCTCATTTGTGTTCCTACAATAAACATATGGAAGGACCTGTTTGTACCCCAGAACTGCCTCTGTCTCTATGCCTGATGGACGTATGCTCTGATCCCGGAGCCCTAAACGCTCACAATATGTAAACTTCTGGTTTCAACTGTATATCAATTACATATCTACCATGTTTCTGCTGTTTTGCTCACAGAAGAAGCCACAGGTTACAATACTTACACATCAGTAATTTTGTTTGTTAATTGCTCTGATATTGGCCCAGTTCTAATTCAACCAACCTACAATTTACAGCTGATAAGGTTAAAAACAGGCCCATCCAACTCTACTGTGTTCATCCAGAGGAAGGCAAAACCCCACAAGGTGGACCAAAAAGTGACCCACACTAGAGAAAAATTCCTTAAAGGGGAGTTTCCACCATGCACTTAAATGGTATATTGAAAGTCTATGTCATTAAAAACTGATAGGCGCTGGTTTCACCTCTGGGGCCCATACTCACAGTATCTTGGTAATGGGCCCCTGAAACTGTCAGCTCAGAAAGGAGAGCCAGTCCTGTCTGCAGGCTACTCTCCATTCTATTCTATGGCAGTTCCTACTACAGGTTAGTGGTGTGTTCAAGGTTTATTTCGATTACCATATCTGAATCTCAAAATAAACCTCCGGTTTTTGGATTATGTTTCCATTTTAAGAATTGAGCATCTGTGACCTTATATTTTTCAAGAAAAGCATCTAAGCACTTCCTGAACTTGAATCCACCATCACAACCTCTTATGGCAGCGAGTTCCCTAGTGTCACAGCTCTTACTGTAAAGAAACCTCATCTATGATGATGGTGACACCGTCTTTTCTCCAGGTGTGGGGGATGCCTCCTTGTCCTGGTTACAGGCCTGGCTGTATCAAAATATCATGCGAGAGTTCTCTGTACTGTCCAGTCATAGATTGTGCATTGTTAATAGATGGCCCCAAAGTCAGCTTTATATAGAGACTGTAAAGAAACTGAGTCAAAAACACCACAATTTTTTGGGCCATATTCACAGCTCAATTGCTGGACTAAACTGAACCCAGAAGCTGGCAACTCTAGCTTTTAAGCTAACTGGGAAAAATTGACAGGTGCAGCTAATTGCAGAGCAAAAGCTCACATACCCCACTGCTAGGGGAACAATTAGATGATAAAAAACTGCACACCAACTTAACAACTGTTCACACCAACTTGCAGAAAAGCCACAGTATAATGCATGGGGAGATTGCACAAATGCAAAAATACCAATAGAACAATCACTCACATACCCTCAGTGCATGAGGGGGGTGGTTGCTGGTACTACAATTGCATATAGATAAGGCAATACAGAGGGGTGCCATAAATACAGATACGTGTGGTGCACCATGCTGGCATACAACCTATTAGTGACACCCATACGATTAGATTAGGCGGGCTGCCCAGCACTTTCTGGGTGTCCAACCAAAGTACAGGCACCCTCCGCTCCCCAGCACTGTGAGCTGAAACTGAGTAACCTCGAGTTAGATAAACTGTCCTGTACTGAAAACCACCCAATTACTTAATTACATTGACAGCCCTTCCCTAAACCCATTCCAGCTCAGCTATGTCCTCCTTATATACCCAAAATGTGCTCAAAATACACAATATTCCATGTATGGTCTTCATTACCAATTCGTATCGAGGTGACTATGTTATTGTCATGTACATCTAAGCCTCTTTTGATATATCACATTGTTTTTGCCTTGGCAGCAGCTGCCTGACATTGGTTGCTAAAGTTAAAGGGGTTGTCTCGCTACAATGATTGGGTTTTAATTAAAAGATCTTTAAAAAACAAGCAGCTTTGCAATATATGTTCGTTACAAATATCCTACTGATTTTGAGTTATCCCTGGTAGTAGGAGTGCATCAGCTCCTCAAATCACTATAGCAGCCGACCTGTTGATTTTTCTCTCACTGGCTGCCAGTGCTGGTGACTGATCAGCTTCTCAATACAGGTCAGAGCACAGAGCCCCTCCCGCACAGTATGTGATGCTTCTGTAGGGGAGGGGGAGGGCTCTGGCTTCTGTGTCTGTGTAGCTGTGCTGCCTGGATTAACCCTGTGTGTGCCTGCTCCCTCCTGCTCTCTACACAGATTAAGGAGAGCAGAGGTGAGGCTGATCTGTGGTCAGTACGATGTGATAGCAGTGAAGTGTGTTCCTATAATCATGATGTGTCTGTGGAGTTTTGACTATACAAATAGACCAGATCAGGGGGGCATGTGAATGCTTCATATCCCTCCCTGCTCTGCTGTATTAGTGACACATGATGATTATAGTAAAACACTTCATAGCTGCCTTGTGTCTGTTCTGATGGGAGGACAGCGTTTGTGTTTGTTGTTGCTTGAGATGTCCGTGGAGATTTGTATGCTAAGCAGGGGTTATAGGAACACTTGCATCCCCCCTGCTCTGCTATTAGCATACACAGCTTCACAGACCTCTGGCTCCATAGCCACTCATAGATCAGCCCTCTCCTGTCTCGTGACTCTGTGGAAAGGAGCAGCAAGAGCTCGGCCATAGCAGCCGCACAGTGCAGCTGATCCAGCAGTGAGCAGCAGACCTAGGCAGGCACACACAGGGTTAACTCTAGCAGCAAACTCCCTCACCCCCCCCCCCCTGCTGTATAGAAGTTAGTGCAGGAGATCTGTCTGTGTGCTGAGGAGAGAGGGGAATGGGGAGGAGAAGAGACAGACAAGAAGCACGCCCCTGAATTCAAAAATCCTATCCTGCCAGACACACTGAGTTAGGCTGAAAGCCTTTAGTGAGACAACTCCTTTAAGCTTATTTCATTGATAGTTTCACACAGTTATACTATATAGTACAACTTGTTTCCTCAGAACAAGTGCATGACCTATATGCTTAGACTTCAGTAAGGCTTTATATTAATTTTGTTGATTTGTAACCAGAACAATAATTTAATATATTTATTGTAGGTTTGATGACTAAAATTTACTTTTCTTTTTTAACAAATACTTTTTTTTCCGCGTATTATAGTACAGAAAATACAGAGTGATTCTCTACATCACACTACTGACCAGAACCACAAACTTTTGTGATAAAAGTGTAAGACAGAAGAAAAAAAGTCCTGGTCACAGCGTAAAAACACAAGACGTAAAAGTATGAGAATCAATATGAATATGATGAAAGTAAGGACAGTAACTGAAATAATAACCATCGTCACCAAATGGACATATTATTAGGATGGTTAGGAAGGAATTGTCTGACTGTTTTAAGCTAAAGCTAAGGTGAACCAATGGGTTAAGAGACTTTTAGAAATAAACTTTGAGTTCTCAATGTAACCTCAGGCTAGAGGAAAGAGACCATGAGGTAACGACAAAAGGTTGCATTAATTGATGAATTTCACTGTCTGTAAAGCAAGAACAAATAAAGTTTCCTCATTTCTTCAAATATTTTTCTGAGTTTCTTTTGTTCTAATCATTTCCAGTTTCTCCATATGAACCTTGGTGTTTTAAAAATTTAATTATTTCACAAAAAGGTATGACGGAGTAACCATTTAGACATAACCTTTTTTTATTTCGAAAAAAAAACCCAAATTAAATTCGGTTACAAATCCCAAAGAAAAGATAAAAAGTAGTTCTGGGGGAGAGCCAGAAAGAAAAAAAATTTTAGTTGGGTTTTTCAATCATTTAAAAAATATCTTCCCCAAAGACTTTTGACGGACCTCCAGATGCAAAAGAGCAGATGGTAAAAAGGAAGGGAAATTTCAGCAAGCCAAATACAGCGGCAAGCTTTGGGTGCGGGACTAAACCTCAGAAAGAATGCAAAATGACAAGGGGAAAGAGGTGCCCTCCCATTATTCACAATCGGGGCCCTTCCAAATGCTAACCTCCTTTACAATAATTGCTTAATATCAAATCGGAATATGGGTCCCATTTGGGAAAAAAAAGACCAGAGGGATTGCCAAAAAAGGGTTTCCTTAAACCTACGAAAGTGAAAACAATGGGTAATTCTAGCATGAATCAAGAAAAAATCAAAGGCTTAGGGGCAATAAGGAAAGGGGCCCCACCCGAAATTTTGATTTGCAAAAGCAAAGGGTTTAATAAGCCAAAATTGTGTTATCTCTTTTTCTCAATGCTTTTAAGGCCTTTTTTAAAGATGGAACAGATAACAAAAAAACCGTGATATCATGGTCAGGCTGTACCTGCTTCATCTGTCCCCACCCCAAAATTTCTTGATTTGCAAAACTTAATTAAAACCCAGAAAAGTGTAAAGGAATCTAAAAATTTTGAGCAATACCCCAAAATGTAGACACTTTTTGTTGACAAAAACCCCCACTTTAAGGTTTTAAAAATTTGAGAAGGGTCAACCATGGGGGGGAGCAGGTTTAAGTCATGGAGCAATTATAAGTTGGGGGGTTCAAAGACGGGGGAATCAAGGCTCCTTTTTTTAATTCTTCCTTAATTTTATTTTTCCATTACCATTTTTGTTTCATTGCCCTACTTTGACCTGTTTCAGTGACACCAATTGCTGGAACTTTTTCTTCCAAATTTAAAAAAACATCTTCATTCCACCCCACCTCTACGCGGAAGAAGAAAATGAGCAAATAAAACTAAAACATTAAAGTTTACTCCAATAATCTGCCTTTGATGTATATAACAAAATACATAAAACTGCATCTGAAAGATAAAGAAACCCCACTACATGGGCGATGCCTCCTGCAGGGTCCCCTTTATAAATAAAATTTTTAGACCAAATGAAAACCCAAACACACTCCCCAAATTTCTCCCAGGGGCACACAATCCTGAGGGTTTAAACTTTTGGAAAGGGGGCAAAGACTTAAACTTCCATTTATGTTCTGTTTCAAATTCAGGTTGGGCTGTTTGGGTCCACCAAATTTTGTCAGTGATCGTGGAAAATCTAAAAACCCAATCACCAACACTTTTCAAAAAAGAAAAAAAAGAAATCCGATCTAGACTGATACACTTCATCTCCTTCCAAAAAAAGGCCATAAATTTGTTTAACGGTCCAATCTTACGTCATCACCAGCAAAATTCTTTTTTTTTTTTTTAAAAACTTTAAATTTTAAAATTAGAGTTTACAATTACAAAAAGAAACTTACAAATAAAAATATAACAGGGGGTGAAAAGTAAGGGAGCCAGTACATCAATGTTAAACCAGGACAACAGACATAAGCTAAAATCCAGGCGGGAAACGTTGAATCTCAAAGTCTTGGATAAACCTAAAAAAGGGGGATTTAAAAAAGGCACTTCAAAAAATAAAATAAAGAGTACATGAGGCGGATTCCATTGGGAACTAATTTAAGTGACCAAATATGCCTTTTTCTGCTTTTGCTTCAAATTAAATGGGAGGGATAGAAAGACATCTCATAAACTGAATTAATCCTACTCAAAACTTCTGCAAACCCGGGAGCAATTTCCCTTCCAAGGTATGCAATGGAATCTGGAGCAATAAAATATCGAACCACTTTTTTGTAGACTGGGGAAATCACACATGCCAAGTCTAACATGCAATTTCCTTGTGAGAGTAAAAAAGGGGGGGAGAATAGATTTTGGGATCAACCTTTTTGCAGCCCACAACTGTGAAAAGGGGGCAAAGCCACCACAATGGAAATGGGAGCCACTGCACCAAAATTTCTCCAGCACATCTAGAGGACCCTTTGTTCGGACCGAAAAAAGGGTACCAACGAAATTTTCTTCCTTAAAGGGCCAAATTTTTTATGCATTAGGGGGTTTTTGAGGCACATCGCCGCTGTCCACCAGTCCTCAACTGGAAAGATTTGGACATTTCAATTCCATTTGACCAATAGTCGGGTTTGTTTTCAAAACCAAACTCCATCGGGTAAATAAGTGGGCTGAGAGCCCTTTAATGGGCAGTTGTTTCCCAGTAAAAAACTTTAAAAGGGGGAGCAGGTTTTTCAGGGGGGGAAGTGGAGAGGGATAAAACGCGTCTGACTTGAAAATAAATATAAAATTGCGATTTTGGGTAGTGAGTATTGGCTGATATACCCAAATGACTAAAACCCCTTCAGACAAAAAGCTCCAAAACCCAAAACCCCATTAGAATCCTTTGTTGAAGTTTATTTTGGGAAATAGCCCATAAGCATGGATAATGGACGAATTTCAAATCAACATTAGTCAAACGTTATCCATATGTTGTTGCCACATTTTTGAAAAGATGCAAACTTTTGGTAGACATATGTAAGAGGGGATTGGGGGGAACCAAACAGCATTCTATTAAGTGATTTTTAACCGAGCCTACCTAGTGTTGAGTTTTCAATATTAACCAGTGGTGAACTTGGGTTTATCCAGTGATAATAAATCGTTTCCAAAATGGGGGGAAATTTTGTACATCAAAAAAATTTGGGGTACACCCATCCCCCCTTTGGCCTTTTTAAGAGTAAAGGTACTGTCTTTTAAACCTCGGTTTTTTGGATCCCAAAAAATAAACCGGGAATAGAGTTTAAAAAGCCAAAGTAGCAAATCGAGGGAATCGAAAAGGGAAGGGCTTTTTCCAAAGTAAGAAATTTGGAAAAGGGAGCATTTTGGTGACACTAATTTTGGCCATCCGGGAAAAGGGGTTAAGGCCCAAAAATTTCGTAATCTCCTGGGATAAGAGACATAGCTGATTCCAATTAGTTTAGGGTGTCAGAGGGGTTGGGAAAATCTAAACCCCAAAGGTACGGAACACGATTCTGCCCAAAAAAAAAATTTTACGGGGACTTTTTGGTGGGGGTTATGGTGACAAAAAACCAAAAAATAACTTATGACTTTTAATCTGTATAAAGAAACCCTCCGAGTAGAACTAAGATATCAAATAAACCCGGGGATAAAATATCCTTTTTTTGGACACATGATTAACACACGTCAGCAATAGACTGGCTTGTGACTTTTTTGGGCTATAAAAATACCAGAAACGGGGGCGAATTCTGATCATTTCTCCCAGGGTTCAATACACAATCAAAAAAAAAGGGTAGAGCGGGCTCCCTGCCTGGTACCATTAGAAATTAATTATGTATAAAAAGCCAGAGGAATAAACAGGCTGAGGGTGAGGGTACAGAGGGGTAATTGCCCTATATAGACCAGCAAACCCAATTTTTGGGGGAGGACTTCTTGAAAAATTTTCCAGTTTGATAACATCGAAGGCTTTTTCGCCACGAGTGGAGAAAGGCAATGGAATCTTGTTGAGTTTATAATATGCAACACATTAAGACTCTTCTATGCCTCCCAGTTTGTCTTTTCTCAAACAAATCCACCTGATCTAGCCAAACAAAGGAGGGTAAATACATTTACCTATTGCAATTTTTTTTGGAGAATAATTTAATGTCCGAATTGATAAAAAAAGGGGACGGTAATTTGCCTATATCTTGTGTTTACCATTTTTTGGGAGGTCACAAATCGGGCACCCCAACACTCTGCAGGGGGACATTACATTAGCAAAAGAATAAAAGTATTTATGGGTGTGGATGAGAATTGTTGGAAAAGTTTATAGTATTCTTATTAAACCGTCCGGGCCGAGTTTTGTTCAATTTGGTTTGATTAATCGCTGTCGGAGTTCTTGTAAAGGGATAGGAAAATTTAAAACGGGGTTAACTTTCACTGAGTTCTGTGGCAAGCTAATTGATCAAGAAAGTCTATATAAATTGTAACGGGGGGAGTGGGGGATCTTTTTTAAATTTATAAGGATATAAATTGGGCAAAAGATTAACAAATGTTGGGGGTTAGTGATTTTTCTTTTATTCACTGTAAGTTATTTTTTTTGGCTCGGGCTTGGAGTTTTTTTAAAACTCTTCTGGCCATATCTTCCCTGGACGCTCACCCTTAAATAAAGTTCCCCGAAATTTTTGCAGGGGGATTCGTTTTTAGGAGGGAATAAATTGCAATTGACGCTAAAGGGAAAACATTCTTAAATTTTATTGGGAAGGCGTTTTTTTTAACATTCATCCCACTTTTATTTTTCCCTAAGAGATCGTTCAGACTCTTTTCTTTTCGTTTCCCCGGGACGAAATTTTTTAAAAAACCCCCCTCAAGAACGCTTTATGACCACCAAAGTGAGAGGGTGGGGATACAGAGGAGGTTTGAAGAAAAACCCTTAAGGGTTTTTTTTTCTTCCCAACTAGATCGACTTTAGGAGATACATTCATCTCCAGGGGGAATATGATGGGGGGGGGGATTTTTTCTATTAACGAGAAGACCGGGCATGGGCTGACCATGTTCTAAGGCCTATTTCATTTTTAAAAAAATATAGGGAAGACTTCTTGCTTGTCAAAAAAAATCTTTGTGATAAGATTTTTTAGGGGGTGAAAGAAAAAAGTCTCTATCCTCAGGGGGTGCTAGCGCCAGGGGTCGTGCAGTTTTCTAAATTCAGCAGAGTTTTTCAGGCCGTGTATCATAGAAGGGGTATTACTGACCTGTCCATTTTTAGGGGTTTTTAAACCCGGGTTAAAACCCCCACTAAAATAAGGTTCCCTCCAAAGGGACTTTGCTTTTGTAATGGCCTTTAAGATAATCGTGACTGCCCTTTTATTTGTCGTAAAGCGTGGGTTCGTAATTCATTTTTTTCTAGAAACAATGCGAATAAGTATCTACCCTTGTCATCAATAATCGCCCCGTTTAAGCGGAAAAAGATATATCTTTGAAAAAAAATCGCTACCCAGCTTTTTTTTTTTAAAAGAGGGAAGGAAATGGGATGGGAATCTCTTATGTCTTTTCCTTTAAGTCTTGCCTCTTTTAAAAGTGCTCCTGAGACAATGATGTCTGCCTTAGATTTTAAAAAGCTTTTCTCCAGAGGGTTTTACCTCTTTTGGGCGAATTAAACCCGTTAACGTTAAGGGGGGAAATTTTAAACCCCCTTATTCTCAGCAGGGACTACTTTGGAACGGGTTAGTTCAAGGTGAAATCCCCCGGGGAGAGGGAAATCAAACCCCCGGAAAACAGGTTCGCATGCAAAGCAATAAACTTTAAAAAAACAATAAAAAAAATTTGCATTTGCACAGTGAAAAAATTAAACATTCTTGAAAGACAAAAACACCAAAAAGGAAAAAAAAATATTTTCCCATGTGGAAAAAATCCCGGGGGGAGAAGCTCCTGCAGAAACCCATGCGCAGAAAAAGAAAAAAATTCGCATAAAGTTCCCGACGCACAGGGAAAACGAGCTCCAAAAAAAAAAAAAAGGGAGAAAAACTTAGCTGCGACATCAGCTTTTGTTTTGATCCGGATCTGCCTGTTCTCTTTACCAAGCGGGTTTAACTTTTGACGGACCTTTTATCTTCAAGGTTAGGGACGGGGGAAGAAAAAGCACAAGCATTAAAAAAACCCCTTTCCCATGGGGGGGTTAGGGAAACCGTGGTTGACCGCCTTAGAAATAATAAGTTTGACTGGGGTCCCCAGTGGTAGTTAATTCCTGGCTCGAAATTTTTGTGATTTAGCAAACTCTTTTCCCCTTTTCATCGTGCCCCGCAGATAGGGGCTGGGAAAGGGGTGATGTTAAAATTATTTACTGCAAGGGGGGGTTTTCTTTCCCGGGGGGCTCTCAGGAAATTGCCTTGGTTTCGAAAAAATGTATTTTCGCTAGAACCCTTGGAACCGAGGGGGTGAGGTTTTTGGGGTTTTGTAGACGATGAATGCGGTCTTATAAGGCTACTGGGGAAACTTTCCGAAACATAAGCCATGAACATAAGAAATTCCGGGAAAAATCTGGGGGAAGGTTTTTTTGGGGCCCCCCCCAACCGATATCTCTCTGCTGATCTATCTTCCAGTCCAAAAAGTTAAGGGACAGCCTCTGTACTTTTTCCCCAAGGCTGATTCGCATCGATAGCAAAATAAGGGGGTTTCGAATTCCACATTTTTCCTTTTAAAATTTTCATTCTTGACACAAATTGGGGTACTGAACGGATTCGGGGGAAATTTGCTTGAAGTCAATTGGATATTCTCTCGGAATGAGGAAAAAGGCCTGAAGTAACTCAGGGATTTTTATTTGTTCCTTGCATTTTATCCATATCCATAAACTTGAATTGGTGAAAAGGATGACAAGTGGGAAGGGGAAAGTACCCTTGACTAGACCTTTTAAAAAGAGTTTGGGGGGAAAACTCGTAAGTTTATGGGGTTTTTATTTTGTTTTCCTTTTAGTGGTTCCTCCCAGGACTTTGGGGTACAGCTACGCAAATACAAAATGCTTTTGGGTAAACCCCTTTTTTTTTACTTTTCTCCTCCAAATTAGGGTCCGACTGAAAGGCCCCCTGTTCAATGTCAGAAGCAGAGTTATGAAGCAAACACTCCGCTCAAGCCGGGGCAGAGTTATTATAACAGACAAGTTGCTCAGCGTCAGAAAGCAGATTTTTGCACAGCATCACGTATTAGCATCGGGACAAGTATTACAGCAACACTTTCCACCGGGGGGGGGGGATAATTTATGTAAGCAGCATCTGTTTTATGTTGGGGACCAAGTTTTTTAAACAACTTTTTTGCTCATTGGGGGTCAGTAAGCACCCTGTTTTATGTCAGGGGCAGGTTAAGTAGGAGCACACGTTGTTCAAGGGGTTATGTATAACAGGGATTTTTGCAGTGTCAGGGGGCAAGTTACATACATATCCCGAATTTGCTTTTAGGAGCAAGTAAATACTAATCCGCTAGAGTTAAAATAAACAGGCACTTGTTCTGTTCAGAAAGAAAGTTTATATGGCAAGCACTCAGTTTTAGTCTCAGAAGCAGAGTTATGGGGTTTCAAAGCACATTTAGCTTTTACAAGCAAGTTTGTACAGCAACACACTATTCAGTGTCAGGGGAAAGTTTTAATTTTAACAAAGACATTCTCGTGTCAGACGATTTTGGTACAATCACCTGTTCAATGCCAAAAAACGTTTTAATCTGCGGGCATTCAGTTTTTTTTAAAAGGGAGAGGATCATGCAGGAACAGGTTTATTTCCAGGCAAGAATAGGGGCAGCCCGCCTCTATTCAAAACCAGAAAGGGAAGGGCCTCTAATATGGCCCCCTGCCTGGGGGGCTTTTCAGAACTCCTGCTGTTTATGGACCACCAGTCTGGTGGACGTACCCCCAGCTTCTGTGTTGTCCTGGGGTGGCTCACGGGCCTGCGTGGATGAGCACCCTGTTTAAGGAAGTGCCAAAGATCATCCCACTCTGCACAAAACACTGCCAGCTGCAGGTAAAGGGGAGCAGAGCAAACAGGTCGGACTGGGGGTTTTTGGGGGCCCAGGAATTTAACTTGGGGCCCACCCTACGTTCATGAAAAATTTCCGCCCCTGGACAAAAACCCGCCCATTTTACCCAAATACAGTGTGCAAAAAGAAAGTAATGTGTATACAAAGCAAAGAGCACAACTGCTATCTCACCCAATCATAGACACAGGGCTAATAGCTCCCTCCATATCCCCCTCCACCCAAAATACAAAATAAAAAACCCCCTCCACCCACAACAATATCCCCCCCCCTCCACCCACATACACAATACCCCTCCACCCCCAAATTTCCCCCCCCCCCTATCCCCCTCCCCCACATACAAATCCCCCTCCCCCACATACAATATCCCCCCCCCCCAAAAATCCCCCCTCCACCCCCATACAATATCCCACACCACCCACATACAATATCCCCCGCCCCCCACAAACAAAACCCCCCCTCCCCCCATATACAAGATCCCCCTCCACCCACAACAATATCCCCCAACCACCCAAAACAATACCCCCCACCCACTACAATATCCCCCCACCCACATAAATATCCCCCCCCTTTCCCCCCCACCCCAAAAAAATATTTCCCCCCCCCACCCACAAAACAATATCCCCCTCCACCCACATACAATATCCCCCCCACCCCCATACAATATCCCCCCCCCCCCCCCAAAACAATTCCCCCCCCCCCAAAAAAAAAATTCCCCCTCCACCCACATACAATATCCCCCCCCCCCATACAATACCCCCCCCTCCCCCTTTTCCCTTGGGCACACACCTATCCAATATAGAAGAAAATAACCCCCCAAATTAGGGACTCACCGAGGGGTGTCATATCTATTAGCGTTCCTTCTATCATAGTCGTTCTTTTTCCCTTCTCTTCTGCTCCGTTTCCCCACCTCCCTGATGACTCGTCCCGGCCCCAACTATCCCCCCCAGAATTTCACAAAATATCTTAAAATCCTCAATTTTCCACATCTCTTTACCCCATTTTCCCCTCTTTCAAACTTTCCCCCGGGGGGGGGAGAGCGGGGAAAACCCAAAATTAGAGGCATTGTATCCCAAGGGGTTTTAAGGTGGGGGAGGACAACCCCTGGAGAAATCTACAACAAAGGGCCTGCCCTCAAAAAATATTACCATGTAGTTTGACAAGACCTAGTAGGTAGGCAAATAGGGAAGGCCCCAGTCTGTAGGAGGGGGTTTTCTCCCCTTAGGTAACTGTAGGTGTTAGGGTCCCCTTTATATGCTGCAAGCAGTTAGGGGCCCCTTTGGTAATTTCAGGCGTTAGGGCTTCCCATGAAGTATATACAGCAGTTTAAAAGGCCTCCTTTAGGTAGTAAACAGGCATTGGGCCCTTTAGGGAGTAACATATTGGGGTCTCCTTTTGGTAGTGTGCAATCAGCCCCCCCCTTTCTATGTGGGATAGGGGG
>JAODAL010044342.1:0-32959 GCA_025379985.1 Phyllomedusa bahiana
AGCCCAAAAAATGAAGGGGAATTTTGTTTTTGGTAAAAACGCTGTTTTTTTTTAAATAAAATACAACAGGAACGGGGCTTAAAATCCCACGGGATTTTTAATGTTTATGCAGCGCAGGGGCCCACACGGGATTTCAGACCCAAATACCCCAAAAAAATCAGAAATAAACATTCAGAGAACAGTCCTGAGACAAACGAGACACCCCCACAAAAATGGGCTGTGAAAAAATAAATTTTCAAAAGCGCTATCCCCCCCCCAGCAGAAACCTTTCCCCTGCCCTAACAGTGAGGGGATGTGAGCTCCCAGGGGGCGCGCTGGGTTCTTATAAAGTGCGGGTGACGTCACAGAATCCCCCGGTTCTCTGATTGGCTTCATCTTTTGCACATGAAAAAGCAGGCTATCCCCTTTCTTCCCCCCAAAGGGGCCCTTTTGCCCCAAATTTTAACGCCAGGGCTGGCAGCCTTTTTAAAAATTGAAAAGCACATTTCGTTCACCCCGAAGTACCCCAAAGTTCGTTTTCGTACGAACCCGAAGTTTTCCTAAAATTTCCCAAAAAACCAAAATTTCCCCACTTCTTTAAGAATCGATTCGCCCACCCTCTTTGGCCCCCCCTTTTAAATAAATTAAAGGGTTTGAATACACAATGAACAATCATACAGTTCTTTGTTTTTTCTCTTACTGAATGGATCATTCCCCACTGTGCTGGGCTGAGATACATTGGTCTTACAAGGAGAAGTAATATTTAAAGCCCACCCTATACACACAGAACAATCCCATTTTTTGAGAGTTAATTAAAATTGCAATGGGGTTCCAAAAACAACTTCGGGAGAGGCGCCCCAAAATTTTTGTAGTCCTGTTCTGGTATAAGCCAATTAATGTGACAGAACCAGAGTCCATCAGAGGGTCCTTTGGTGTCCAGTTAGTAATCTTCTTTTTTGCTCTTATCTAATAGTCTTTTACCTTTAATGAAAACACAAAGCTTCACAAGAGAATTAATAGCTGCTTATACAGTGAAGGAAATAAGATTTGATCCCTTGCTGATTTTGTAAGGTTTCCCACTGACAAAGACATGAACAGTCTATAATTTTAAAAGGGGAGGGGGCATTTTAAAATTTAAGAAAAAAGAATAACTAAATAAAAATCCCCCCAAAACATTGGGAAAAAAATTTTAAAAAATTTAAAAAAAAAATTTTCCCTTTTTTCTGGAGAAATAAGTATTTGACGCCCCCTAATCAACTCCCTTACCGCCCTTAAAGGCAGCTTTTCTTATTAGTTTATCTTTATAAAACGACTTCTGTCCACAGACGGCAATTAAAAAGGCAGACTCTAACCCCTACCCAAAATGGGGAAGACCAAAGGCTTTTTTAAAGGGTGCAGGACCAAATCATAACCTGTAAAAAACTGGAAAGGGCTACAAAACCATAAAATAAAAACGCTGGGGGGGGAAAAAGGGGCAACTGTTGGTGCAATAGAAAAAAAAATGGAAGGGAAAAAAAAAAATACTGGGCCCCGTCAACACAAATCTGGGGCACCATGCAAAATCTCAGCCGTGAAGTATCCTTGATCATGAGGAGGGTGAAGAGATCACCTAAAACTACACGGGGGGGAACTTGTTAAGGGGTCCCCAAGGGAACTTGGGGCCATTGGTAACAAAATTTTGCCGAAATGTTTAAAATCCTACTGTGTCCCCCCAAGGTCCCCCCCCCCTCAAGAAGGACCCGGGGCAGGGCCGCTGGGAAATTTTTTCCCCCTGAAAAATCTGGAGATTCTTTAGTGTTTGGGGAAAATGCTGTGGGCGGAAAGAGACAAAAAAATTTAGCTTTTTTTGGGATTTAACCCTAACTCACCATGTTTTTGGAGGCAGAGAAATCTGCCTATTACCCAAAGAACACCGGCCCCACTGTCCAAACATGGAGGTGGGAAAAATTATTTTGGGGGGTTTTTCTGCTAAGGGGACAGGGCCCAAATTCACCGCACAATGGGAAAAATGGAAGGGAAACCATGTACGTAAACCCGAGGTGACAAACCCCCTTCCCCCCCACCAGGACATTAAAAAAAGGGTCCTTTGGGGGGGTCCCTTCCCCGCAAAAAATAAACCCAAAAAAAAACAGCCAAAGGGAACAAAGGGGTGGCTCAAAAAGGGGTACCTTAAGGTCATGAAGTGGCTTAGCCAGTCTATAGACCTTAATCCCATAGAAAACTTATGGAGGGAGTTGAAGTGCTGAGTTGCCAAGCAACAGCCTCAAAATCTTAATGATTTAGAGATGGTCATCAAAGAGCAGTGGACCAAAATTCCTCCTGACATGTGCGCAAACCTCATCATCAGCTACAAAAAACGTCTGACTGCTGTGCTTGCTGACAATGGTTTTGCCACCAAGTATTAAGTCTTGTTTGCCAGAGGGATCAAATACTTCTTTCTCACTGCAAAATGCAAATACATTTATAATTTATACAATGTGATTTTCTGGATTTTATTTTTGATGTTTCAATGATAAAATCAACCTACCCTTAAAATGAAAGACTGTTCATGTCTTTGTCAGTGGGCAAACTTACAAAATAAGCAAGGATCAAATAATTATTTCCTTCACTGTACTGAGTGCAGGAAAATGTTGTCACCTAAAAATGACTTATTTGCCTCTGATAGAAAGGAACTGTGATCTGAGAGCTTCGTAATTCTGTATGATTGTCATGTCTATATATTTATTTGGACCTTACGGTGTATTACCCTAGTTAAGGGTGCAGCCATGTCTGATGCTGCTTATTCTTCTTCCATTAGTTATGCCCTCACTAAGTCTTGGTCTCAATTAATTGGAGGAGTAGGGCCCAATATGGACTATAAGAAATCTATGAGCCATCTGAACATTGAGCCGATAGCTATGTTGCCGAACTGTGCATAGACATTCCTATTTAGCTTAGCTGAATGAGCGTGGTGATTCAGTACATGAAGTGAGATAAGCAACTGCACAACACCTCTGGCATCATTTCCTGAGGAAACAAAGCATCCCCATACAAATCAGTCAGGCTGCCCCTCTATACACCGGTTTGCCAACAATGTAAATGGCCATCTTTAGACTCTGTTGACACTACCATTATGGCTTTTGTTTTAGAAGAAGCTGAATATTTGAAATATCTGTAAACCTTAAAGATGCCATTGACCTATAATGGGGTCCATAATGTTTGTGTCAGGATTTTGGAGTTTCTTGACTTTTCAAATCAACTCTAGGGAAGAGAGCTAGGACTTTGGCACCACCTATAGGAAGTATTGTTCCTTGAAGTTACATCCGGTCCATTAAAGGGCCTTGAAACTTGGCTAGGAATTTAATGTCACACCAGTATGATGTTCTTTCCTAAGAAAATACCTTACCTGTTTTGAAAGCAAGAGAATGGGGCAAACTTTGCTATGCTTTTAGTAAAAGCACCCTAAGGCTATGTTCACACGGCTTATTTTGGGGCGCATTTCGCCATGTATTTAGAGCGTACTGCACTTCAATATGAGCGAAAAGTGCCCCAGTCATTACGGTAATCCACAGTTCTCATAGAGAACTATGGATTACGCCTCTTCTCCCCAGGCGTACAATATGATTGTATTGTATGTGCGGGGAGATAATTGACATGAGTAATGCATGTCTATGGGGCCGGCGGGCAGCGGGACTACGCTCCGATCAGCGCGACTCCCGAAGACCTGGCTTAATTGCGGGGTGTACTGTACGCCCCGCAATTAAGCCGTGTGAACATAACCTAACAAAACACCGCACTGATTTTGACATGTTAAAAGTTTATATTGGTGGAGGTCTGGTTGCTGACAACCACAAAAATCACTGGATTGAAGGGACAGAAGTGCTTAGACCATTGACTTTGTTCAGATGATCCAGAGAGAGTACAGCACTAGTGGTATTATATGTTAAGTTTATTAGCCCGAACAGTACTCAAAAGTCTTTTCTTGAAGAACCAAACAATGTTGATCAAATCTGTGAGGGGCGCAGTGCTCTGCCCATTAGTTCCAACAATCAGTGGGGGTCTCAGTGCCCGGACTCCCATGATAACAACTTCTTACAAGCTGTCTTGCTACTTTTTTGTGTGATTTGATTCTGTAGTTTACATTTTCGGCTGAACAAAAGAGTTCTCCAATGTAACGGTAAAACAAATAACTCAGCGCTGCCCAATGTTTTATCAGATATGTGGTTGCCCAAATAAATTTTCAATGAAGCAAGAACAGCAACAAGATAGCCGGGATCACTTTTATCACAAAGTTTAACTTAAAGGTGTTGTATCATTACATTAAATGGTCTTCAGAATAAGGGAACAGTAAAAACAAGCAACTTTGCAATTGGATGTCATTAGCAAAGCTGTCTTGTTTTCACTGTCTCCCTTATCTTCGTTTTCTGTAAACACTGTACCCCGGTGCCGGTCGGATTCCACCTCCTTTTATTTCATTGGCTGACGGCTCTACTAATTTACATTCTGAAAGGGCCCCAGTCGTATTCACAGGAGCCTGCATTCCTGCCTCTCTCACTCAGAATAAGGGGCCGGCGACATTTCACTCTGCACAGCCAGCAGCTCCACAGTAACACTGCAGCTGCTTCTACAATCAGAAAACAGCAGAATTGTGCTCGGTGCCTAATGCTGCTGCGTGTAAACATAAAAGGGAGACAGATCTGTGCTGCTCTGGATGAGTTCATAGAAGACTGGATTCAACTGTAACAAACCTCCAGCTGTGAGAGGAGAAGAGATCAGTGTTCTGAGGTCATAGAAGACTGTCTAGACTGAATGCAGGGCTTTGGTATGTAAACAAACAGCTCTTACAAAATAAGACTGCATAGGAAGAGGAACGACACAGTGACATGTGGACTCAGAGAGCAGGGGATGTGCTATCACCTCCCACTGATCTCAAACAAACAGATTGACTCGGAAGCGAGCATGAACAGTGAAGGGGGGATGATGTCATACCCCTTCAGTTAAGAAACACCCAGCTGGAAGGGAAAGAAACGCCCCTGGATTTGAAGAACTGAGTAAATGAAGCTACAGGAAAACAGCCGAACTGATGAAGCGATAAATACCCTTTAATAAATGGGTTTATACAAGAGAAAAATATGTTGCGTTGGTCTAAAATGAACTCAATCAATTACTGTTTCACAAGATAGCGTAACCCTATGCTTCAACATATGTTAATTGTGACATGCAGATATATATATATATATAGAACTTTAGCTCTCACCCAGGTGCGTGACTATAAGGGATGCAGAAGTAGCAGTCGCTACTGAGCCATGGAGTATGAGGGGACCCAAAGGGCACTCTAGAACATAGGAAAACACCAGTACTATAAGTGGTACATGGTTAGTTGGGATCCCCACTATAGATTTTGCACTGGGGCCAAGAAGCTGTTGTTACGCTTCTGCTCTCATCCAAATATCTTATTGAACAGTCCGGGGGCCCTTCAGCATGTTGGATCACCATCTTTTTGTAAGGCACACCAATACTTGGTGCTCAGACCACAGCATAGATTTGAAACTGACTTTGGTCAGTTTTATTCTTCAGGCATAAATGTTCGTAGCACAGCTTACCAAATCCAGTGAAAGCAGGCAGTTCACCCCCGATCCAAACAGGGTGCCTAGACTAAGCCTAAGGACATGGGCGTAGGCAGATACTCCATAAACAAATAAAGGTATAATCCAGCACACAGGAGGGCGGAAAAAGTCTGAATCAGTGAATGAAAACAAAAAAGTTTATTCCATATCGTTATTCTTCAAGCACTTGTGAGGAACAGGTCAGCGCACAAAAAATATAAATCCTAGACTTTCTGGCCACTAACTAAACAGAGACAACCTTTACTACTGTTGAGCACCACAAACAATAGTGTGCCACCATTTCAGACCTCCTCAGGTTGCAACACCTGCTTTTCTCAAGACTGGAGCAGGATCACTATCCACAACTCAGCTGTCGCCCCCCCCCCCCCCCACCCCATATCTGAAGAGCTCACATCTTATATAAAAGAGCTCTACCAACCTTGCCTAATGAACCAAAGCAACTGACAATCTGGAGTGGAATTGAGTATATATATATATAAATATATATATATAATATATATATATATATAATATATATAAATAATATATATATATATATATAATAATATATATATATATATAAATATATATAATACTATACAGCTCTGGAAAAAGTTAAGGGTCCACTGCAAAATTTTCAGTTTCTCTTCAATGGTATATTTTTGGTATATAACAATTGACTTTGTTATTTTTTTTATACAAACTACTAACAACATGTCTCTGAGATTCAAAACAAATATTTTTTGTATTTACAGTACTTGCAGTAAATGAGAAATCTTCAAAATAATAAAAAAGAAGCTGCAGAGCTGTCAGACCTCAAAAAATGCAAAGTAAACAAGTTCATATTTCTTTAGAAGCAATAAGACTAATGTTTTAAAGGGGTTGTCTCACTACAAGGATTACTTTTTTTTGTTAAAAATCTTGCAAAAACAAGTCACTTTGCAATATATGTTCATTAAGTGTGTCCTACCTATTCCTAGACATCCCCTCTTGTATGGGCTGCATCAGCTCCTCAGGTCACTATAGTTACAGACCTGTTCAATCTCTCATGATAGGCTGCCAGCACTGGTTGCTATAGCTACAGACCTGGCTTCTACTGCAGCCCAGTAAACACACCCCTGAATTCAAAATGAAACCAAGAAAACAGGACTGAGGTAAGATGAATCAGTGTAGTGAGACAACCCCTTTAAGTCAGGAAGAGTTGAGAAATCAATATTTGGTGGAATAACCATGATTTTTTCATTCAAATTCCTTTTGGCCTATTCCTAGCACTTGTTTTGCCATCGAGCTTGTCCTATTGCAGGAGGATTGTGAAGACCACAGCAGTGTTTTTTTTATACTTCCCCTCATTAAATAAGATTTGGTTCAGGTGATCACCTAATCAGAAGCACATTAAGTAGAATGAGGTGGACTTTGGTTGGAATTCAACTGACACTGGAATGGAATGGCCGTCAGACATGTAGAGATGCTGATATTTAGAAGACTGTGCAGTGGTCTCTTAATTCTCTTAATTTTTTCCAGTATATAAATAATAATATATAATATATATATATATATAATATACTAAACACACGCCTATATTTACATAACACTGAAATGCTCAGTATGATATGTTTGCATTAGATAAGCAACTTCAAAAAGTGTAAGATAGAGATGGCTGCTAGAAAAGAGAAAGATGGGCACAGCAGGACAGGATTGTTCCAGCCAGCAGTAATGTGGAAGTATTGGAGTATTGGTTTCCACTCAACTGCTGGTTGTCTGATATTTTCCAGTGAAAGGTAAATATCTCTCTAGGAGCATGTCCCCACTGCACGGGTTTTCGGCCGGTTTTTCAGCCGGTTTGCGGTTTTTCAGACCGCCTGAAAAACCGGCCGAAAATGAGCACAATTGTGCGCTATGGAAAACCCGTGCAGCAGTCCCCACTGCACGGGTTTTCCGGCCAGCGGTTTTGCCGCCAGCGGTCCGGCGGCAAAACATTGAACAAGCACCATCTTCCGTCCGGTTTCCGGACGGAAGATGTGCTTCCAAATGGGAGGGGGGAGGGCTGTTCTCCGCTCATCGCGAAGAAAAGCCGTCCCCCTTGCGGCCGTGGGGACGGGCGCAAAACAGGACAAATACCGGCCGGCAAACCGGGCGGTATTTGTCCTGTGCCGTGTGAACGCGCCCTAAGGCTATGTCTACACAGCAGACAAAAAAATTATCATTTTTTCAGCGTTTTTCGTTTTCTAAAACTGCTGGGAAAACGACTGAAAACAGGTCCCTTAGACTTTAATAGTAAAAACGTTCTGTAGTCTCCACAGAACATTTTTTTCTCTGCTTGTTTTTGCTGCTGGTCGTTTTTTGAAACATTTTGCAAAAAACGACAGAGAAGGGCCGAAAATTTACTATTGAAGTCTATGTAAACCGCCGGATGTTTTTTTGGTGGTTTTTGCCGTGGTTTTTGGATGGTTCTGCTGAAAAACTGCCGACGTCTTTAAAAAGGTATGTGGATTTTGCATACATTAAAAACAGTCCAAAAACAACCCAAAAAGTGCCAAAAAATGTGGCAAAAAACTGAAAACCACCCAAAAAAACTCATCAAAAACACAGCTGCTTTGGACAAGAAACTGACTTTCAAAGCAATTTTTAGGTTTTGATTTTCGACGAGTTTTTTGTCCTATGCTGTGTAGACCTCGCCTAATGCTCACATTTCATTTGCTAATGGCAGACAGAATTACATACAGAATAGCCAAAAGAAATAGAGCAGTAAGAATAAGACAGGTTAATGAAGGATCAAGTGGAGGTTGTAACTACCCCTTGTATACCCCTTCTTTAACTTCCACATTTTATATGACCCACTACATCTGCTGAAGGATAAAGTGAATGGTGTCCATCTTCCTCAGCAGTGTATATAATTTTGTTCCAATGTAAGAACATATTATGACATTTTCTATCGAAGACTAAATTATGTTTTTATACAGAATTACCTGTTGGCACTGTTTGTCGATCCATATATATAAATAAAACGAGGAACCAACTAAATGAAATGACGAGAAATATACTTGTTATGTGTCTACACGCCCAGCACGAATGGGAAAGTTGATTGTGAACCAAAATTTGTTTGACACATTTCAGAAAAACTAATTATTTAGCAATTTACTTATCGGCAGGATAGCCTAGGAAGCACATACCGAGTGTGATAGTCTGTTTCCTTATGTACCCAACACAAAAAGAGTTTTTAAATAGAATATGGGGTTCAGATATCTATTTGCCAACATATTCTAAGTTTTAAAAGAAACATTTTTTCCGGTGCTGAAATACTGATGTTGCAGATATGCGCTCTTCATTTATATGCACCAGCAATAACAACTAGTCATGTATTAAGGTCATCTAATTAATCAACATGCCCAGCATACCTGATATCTAATACCCACTGGCATGCATAGACCACATGGTTGCAGTACATGTTGTGCAAGTGACATCACATGAAATAATCGCTTATTGTCATGCACTCTGTATGTAGGCACTAGGCCCACATAGACAGGGGCGTAACTACCAGGGTAGCAGATGTAGCAGCTGCCCCGGTGCCGGTGCTCTTAGGGGGCCCGGGGCAGCCGCTACCATGTCTGCTACCCCGGTAATGCTGCTCCTGGGCCCGCCGGCAGTGAACTCAACTGTTCACTGCGGCGGGAGCTGAGGTGTGGGACCGGGCGCATCCCGCTTCTGAACGCCCGGGCCCTCCGACTCAAGCGTTCAGAGGCAGCGCTGCCCCACCGGCTCTCAGTGATCAGGTGGGCGGCCCGATTACGTCACATGATCGCGCCGCCCGCGGTGAGCACAGCGACCGGAGCGCGGCGCAGAGCATTGAGGGAGCGTGGACGGTGGTAAGTAAACTATTTCTTATTTTGCCTGCCTACATACCCCTGCCTGCTTATATACCACAGCCTATCTATATACCCCTGCCTGTCTATATACCACTGCCTGTCTATATACCCCTGCCTGTCTTTATACCCCTGCTGGCCTATATACCCCTGAGTGTCTATATACCCCTGCCTGCCTATATACCACTGCCTGTCTATATGCCCCTGCCTGTCTATATACCCCTGCCTGTCTATATACCACTGCCTGTCTATATACCCCTGCCTGTCTTTATACCCCTGCTGGCCTATATACCCCTGCCTGCCTATATATATAGTCCACCCTGCCTATATACCCCTGCCTGCCTATATACCCCTGACTGCCTATATAGCCCACCCTGCCTGCCTATATACCCCACCCTGACTGCCTATATACCCCACCCTGACTGCCTATATAGCCCCCCAGCCTGCCTATATAACCCCCCCTAAGCCTGCCTATGTAGCCCCCTAAGCTTTCCTATGTAACCCCCTAAGCCTGCCTATATAGCCCTATAGCCCCCTAAAGCCTGCTTGTAAAAGCCCCAAATAGCATTCCTAAAACTTGCCCTATCTATATTGCCCCCTGAGACCTTCCTGTCTACTTATATGGGGCCCCTATAGCTACCTAAACCCTGCCTACCTACCTATATGGCCCCTATAGCCCACCTAACCCCCGTTTACGTGTATGGCTCCCTATAGTTACCTAAACCCTGCCTGTCTACCTATTTAGCCCCCTATAGCTACCTAAACTCTACTTGCCTTCCTATATGGCCCCTATAGCCTACCTAAAGTCTGCCTCCCTAATTGGGTCCCCCTATAGCCTAGCTACCTGGGGCCCACCTACAGCCTACCTGTGGTCCAACCTACTGCATACCTAGCTACCTGGGGCCTAAATACTGCTTACCTAGTGCCAATCTACCTACCTGTATCCTACCTACCTAATTGAGACCTGCCTTACTACTGCCTACCTACCTAGGATCTACCTACCTGGGGCCTATGTACTACCTACCTACCTCAAGTCTACTAACCTACCTACCTACCTAGGGCCTACCAACCTATCTAATGAGGGTCTACCTGCTTATATGATTTGTTGGGGTACAGGCCATAGCTGTAACACAATCTCCAGGGGGTGAATCTAGGAGACTGGACCTTTAAGCTATGGCCTGTACCCGCTCTCCCACACCTGGGATGTTTGTACAGAGGTGGGGGGCAGGGAGTGAGGTGCTGAAAAAGTGATGATTCTAAGATTTTTGTGTCCAAATCTGCAGGGATGAGTGGCCGGGACAAGTCGTCATGACGGTCGGGACTGGATGCAGAACACAAGGGAAAGTCAACGACTCGGTAGAGAAACATCACCTGTGAGTCACAAGATGTAACTGCACTGTAATCACTTATATGTCTGCAGAGCCTGTGTACACTGGTAACTACCACTATATGGTCACTGTATGGAGGTTACATACAGTTTGTAGGGCACCTGTGTACACTGGAATCTACCACTATATGGCAGTAATGTTTTGGGCTTTATTCATTAATATTTTAAGGGTATTAGTCACTATGTGGGTAATTTGTGGGCTTTTTTCTGGCAGTCTAATCTGGTCCATATGTAGTAGTGCTATTGGTAATGTTAATATGGGTAAAAGTGGATTTTTTGGTAACAGTATGAGGTGATATCTATGGTGAGGGAATCATCCTTGTATTATCTAGTAACGCATTCTTAAGAGGCCAGTAAATGGTTCCCCGTTGGGGAAGTGGGGGGGGGGGAGGGAGGATCCAAAAGTGTGCTTTGGGGCCCAGGCTTCCCTAGTTGCACCCCTGCACATAGATTTGTTTTGATTATATAGAGTTGTGGGGGATTTTACAAAAAGGGTTAGGGCCACCAGTCATAATATCAAAGCATTATTTAGTCAAAGAGTAAAGACTGGAGTGCTCGACATGTCCCATCCTCCATATGGTAATGAATTTGGTGGGAAAATAAAGGGAGTAAAGGATGATCACTTGATCAGTAAGAAGCATTAAGGTCATATTAAATGGTGAATTTCTAGGATATACCATTACTTTATGATCGTTGTTGGTCCAGCCTCTGGGACCTTCACGAATTGTGAGAATGAATGGACATCAGAATGGTGATGTCAGGAAAAGTCATGTGACCCCTGCAGACAATTAAAGGTTGTATAATAAGCGACCAGTGGCAGAGGAGAGGATGGGAGTAGTTGTACCCAGCCCTTGTCACGGTGACATCACTTACCATACTTCTCATGCCCCTCTGGCACGCATTACATTAAAGAGGGGATCTGCTTGTGTGGATGTTCTTGCCTGTGGAGCACACTCCATGGTGGTGGTTGTAGTACTCCCCTGCCGTTGTGTTGTAGTGCAGAGATGTCCTTGGTGTTAGGTGCAGGAAGCATTAGAGCAGAAAGAGGGTTATCAGTGAAACCAGTGACTTTTATTTACTAGCAAGATGTTTCAGATTTCCTTTTTCATCCAATACAGTTCTTTCTCTGCATAAACTCCCCAGAAATCAATTATCAAGTCCCTTGGGAATCCCAGCTTTAGACTACTTTACAACCTCTCTTGCTCTCTACTTCATCCCCTCTAGTTACTATAACAAATGCTCCTTATCCTTCACTTCTACTGCTGGCGGGAAATTTTAGACAATAAAAACACTCCACTAAGGCCATGTCCCCACTGCACGGGTTTTCGGCCGGTTTTTCAGGCGGTTTGCGGTTTTTTCAGACCGCCTGAAAAACCGTCCGAAAGTTAGCACAATTGTGCTCTATGGAAAACCCGTGCAGCAGTCCCCACTGCACAGGTTTTCCACCCGACTGTTTTGTTGCCGGCGGTCCGGCGGCAAAACATTGAACATGCACAATCTTCCGTCCGGAAACCGGACGGAATCTGTGCTGTTCAATGCGAGGGGGGAGGGCTGTTCTCCGCTCATCTCGGAGAAAAGCCGTCCCCCCCCGCGGCCGTGGGGACGGACGCAAAACAGGACAAATACCGGCCGGCAAACCGACCGGTATTTGCCCTGTGCCGTGTGAACGGCCCCTAATAGTGACTTAGGAGATTGTTATCTCACTTAGTGCAATTAACTCAGCATTACATAGACAGAATACACTAGAAGTTCACCCTAAGGTCATCGATCCATCCATAGGACCAACAACAAAGTAGGACAAATAAACCAAAGGCATAATACTTCATGTCATCACTACCATAAACACTGTATACCTTCAACTTCATTTATACCAAGGAGTGCACACAGGGGTCTTCTTTTAGACTGACAAATAAAGGAGGATACACAAACCACAATATGGACCCCTCAGAATAAAATAAACACATCATCATCATCATCATCATCCATATACAGCACCATCAATTTACCATACATCCTGTAATGTACTTATAGGCTTAACCCAGTGTGTAAAGGGTTAATCCTGTACATTACAGTTGCAGCAGTGACGTTCCGACTGCCGAGAGCCAGAAGAAAACAAAAGACCAGCAAGAGGTAAGTATCACTTTTATTGTTTCATAGTAGCAGCAATTTAAAGTAAAATTTTCACTTGGATAACAGCTATGAAAGGGTTTTTATCACCAGGCTGTTTCACAGAGCCTGCTCTTCGCAGCCATCTTCAGGCTCCCACTTCCTGTTCTGGCTGGTCTTAAGCAGCGGCTGATGTATCAACTCTGCTATTCCAAGCAGAGCCTGTTAGACGGACATTGGTGATGGAGGGGTTTAAACAGCAGGGTGCAAGGCAACAGAGCTCTAAATGGTTAGTTTGTCAGTAAGAACCATAAGCTACAGTGCTGCTGATAAGACACAGCAATGAGTGATGAAAATATCCCAAATATCCTGGCCTCTGGAGATAAGAACTGCTCTAGCTCTGAAAGGAAGAAAAATTGGAACAATAATCTTTATTTATCTTTGCCTAAATGTTTAAAGACAACCAATTTGATAGGATTATGTGTTTAATAATAACATTACATTGGTTTTGCCATTGCTTCATCACTTCTATAAAGAAAACATTATACTCTCAGGTATCCCTTTTAACTCTTCTAGCCTGCATTGTTAGAGCATAAAAATGCTCTCAGTTAAGATAATGCCACAGTTTACCAATGGTATAATTGATTACCTTGCAACTTAATCACAATGCAAGTCAGTACAGCTCCACAGTGATCAATGTTTCTTAGTCAGAATTAAATTAGAGGGAAATTAGAAAGGAAATACTGAGTTGACATCAATCAGTAACACAGTCTTTTTGGAGGGAGGTTTCAAGCTGTTATGCATACAGGAAAGTGTATGAACATTGATATAGATAGAAAAGTAATGTCTCAAAACAAATAATGTTCATGATCATTTATTTGTTTAAGCTTGCAGTTTTTTTTATTGAATTTAAATATAATGAAAATGTTACAAATGGCTTGCTAGATTAAGTGATTTTTTTAAGAAATAAGTCCCAATTATTTCTCTGATTTGTATCCCATTAACTAGTCTGGTTGTATCCAGCTGCCAAGCTTATTTCTATGTCTAGTTATAGTTATACAAGCATCCCTGCTATCGCTGTCCCTGCCTTCCCAATCACTGTATAAACAGCACTCAATGAGCCTTTAGGCTTCCTGCTTCCATCCTTAGCAGTCATGTTATTGTCTACATTGGGTAACTACATGAGTAGCTGGATCTTAAAAAAAACTCTGATCAGCTTTTCTGGTGGCTGTATTTGTCCCATAATTGGGGTTAGTATATCAACCCCCAATTTCAGAAGAAATCGTAGATAATAAAAAAATGTAAAAATGTCCCTAAAATTCTTTTCCTGACCTTCCTTTCCTGACCTGACCTTCTTTTACACCATGTATAAAAGAAATGAAGAAAAAACCACCACACAAAAAAAATAATTAAAAAATATGTCAGTTCAATAATAGTGGTTAATGGCATGGTCATGAAGTGGTTAACAAAATTTTCAGAAAACAAAAGTGCAAGCAAGGGACTTTGTAATATGTTATTAGAGAAAACTGCCTCATTTTCACTTATAAGCCACTTCTTCTCCTCACTGCTTACTTGTGTTGTTCATTCACTTTAAATCCATTCCAACATTCAATTTAAGAGACCATTATAAACATACTGAGCAATCAGGTGACTTGCTTCCCATAGAAGTCTATGAAGAAAGGAGTAAAAGTAGGAAAATGAAAGATGTACGATAAGAGAGACACACAAACGGATGCTGCAAGTTAGAGTACGTTCCAGTGGGTTTCAAAAGTATTTATACCCCTTGGACTTTTCCTCATTTTTATACATTACATCCACAAACATAAATGTGTTTTATTGACTTTTTATGTGATAGAGCAACACAAAATAGCCAGGATTTTGGAAGGCAAGTATTTGTTGTTGCAAATTGAAAAACTAAAAAGTTTGTCAAGCATATGTGTTCAGTCCCCTGTACTGTGATGCCCCTAAATAAAATCCAGTGTGACCAATGGCCTTTAGAAGTCACCTAAAGTCACCTAAATAGTAATTTTTTCTCAGTCGAACTACAGCTGTTTTTGAAGGCCTCAAAAGTTTGTTAAGGGTATGTCCCCACGGCAAAGGTTTGCGGGAAGGTTTTTCAGACGGTTTGCGGTTTTGCAGACAGTCTGAAAAAACCGTCCGGCAAACGTGCACAACATGGCTTCTATGGGAAAACCCATTGCAGCAGTCCTCATGCACGGGTTTTGTGGCCCGATAAACATTGATAATGCACATTCTTCGTCTGGGTTTTTCCAGACGGATTATGTGCATGTGAATGTGAAGGGGGAGGGCTTTTCTCCTCTCATCGCGAAAGCAAAGCCGTCCCTCACGCGGCAGTTGTTACACGGTCACAAACTGGGCGAATTTTAACCGGTCGTGATTAAACTGACCGGTATTTGTCCTCTGCAATGTGAATATGCCCTAAAGAACAATAATAAACAAAGCGCATCATAAAAACCATGAAACATACTAGGCAAGCTCTGGGATTATTGTGGCAAAGTGTTTTACAGGGATAGTTTTTTTTTTTTTATAAAAATAGCCCACAAGAAGTCCTGAAACGTCTCACGGAAGCACTGTTAATCCTATACGTCCATAATGGCAAGAGTTAAGGCACAACTACTAACCTACAACACATGGCCATCCACCTAAAATGACAGCCCAAGAAAAAGAGAATAATAATTGAGATGAGCCAGAGGCCCAGGGTCACTGTAGAGGAGCTAACAGAGCTCCACAGCTCAGGGTGGGGGAATTCTATCCACTCAGTGCCAAAATATTAGGTTGTGTACTCCACAATAATTGTATTTTGGAAGAATGGCAATAGAAAGCACTTTTTGGAAGTCCATATGGGAGTCTTGTTTGCAGTTTGCAAAAAGCTATGTAGGGGACACAGCAAGCATGTGGAAGATGGGGCTTTGGGCATATGAGACCAAAATGCCAAATGCTATGTGTGGAGGAAAGTCAACACTGCACATCACCTTGAACACACCATCCCCAATGTGAAGCATGTTGGGGACAGCATCATGCTGGGGGGAGGCTTTGTTTCAGCAGGGTCTGGGAAGCTTCTCAGAGTTCATGTGAAGATGGATGGAGCTAAATTCAGGGCCAATCTGGAGGAAAACATGGCTGCAAAAGACTGCGGTGTAGGTTCACCTTCTAGCTGGACAATAACCCTAAACATACAGCCAAATCTACAATGGAATGATTTATATCAAAGTCTATTCATGTATTGCAATGGCCCAGTCAGTCCAGAACTAAATCAATGAGAATATGTGTCAGGACTCGAAAATTGCTGTTTACCCCTTAAGGACCCGCCTGTTTTGACTTCATTGACACAGCCTATTTTTGAAATCTCGACGTGTTCAATTTATGTGAGAATAACTTTTTGGAACTCTTTAATCCTATTCATGTGATCAGAAGATTGTTTTCTCGTTGACCACATTGTGCTTTAAGTAGTAAGAAATTTTTATTCCATTCAATCCTTGTTTGTTTGTGAAAAAATATCAAAATTTTCATAAAAATTTTGAAAAAATTTGCGATTTTGAAAAGTGCAAATTTTCTGCGTGCAAGACACATAATTATTCACAAAAAAATAGTTTATAACTAGCATTACCATATGTTTCCACTATAGGTTTGGCATCATTTTTTAAATGTATTTTTTCTCTTTACGACATTAGAGGGCTTTAGAAATTTAGTAGTAATTCTCACATTTCACGAAAAATTTGGCAATTAAATTTTTTTAGGGACCACTACAGTTCTGGACGTGGCTTTGAGGGGCCAGCTGGCTCGTTAGATACCCCCATAAGTGTCGCCATCTGAGACAACTAGGACCCTTAAAGTATTTACTAGCAAACACTATTTAGGAAGTTTGATAACCCTTCTCAGATATTCATTTGATATTAAAAGCAAAGTGGTGGGGAGGTGAAAATTTCAAAATTTCACTTTTTTCTGCAGATTTTCCAATATTTATCCATTTTCCACTGGAATCGGTAAATGTGACTAGGTAAATGCAACTTAAATATCAATTCCCCAGGTCTGCCGTTTTAGAGATATACCCATTTGTGGCCCTAGTGCATTTTATGTGGATCACCCATAAGCCCCAGAATAGGAGGAGCACCTACTATACTCTGGGGTCTCATTTCAATACGATTTTATTGAGGCGCCAGGTCAGGTTTGGGACACCCTAAGGGTGCTAAAACTTAATAAACACCCCTAAATAGAACGCATATTGGAAACTACACCCCTAATGAATATTACAGGGTTGCATTGAGTATATAGACCCCACAGGTGATTCACTAATTTTTTTTAGAATATGGTGTGAAAATTAAAAAAAAATTTTCATTTAATCTGCAATTTTAGCTTAAAATGTTTTCTTATATACAAGGAATCCGGAAAAATAACCCTATATCTTTGTTAAGCAATTTTTTCCAAGTTCGGCAATTTACACCTACATGTGGGTGTAAAACTGCTGTTTGGGCGGCTCATGGCAGGGCGGTATAAGGGAGGGAGAGCTATTTGGCTTTTGGAAATGCAGATTTTGATGGGGCCATGTTCGCATACTTGCAAAGCCCCAAGAAGTAGCAGAACAGTGCTGAAACCATTCCAGACAGTCGCCCCCATTTTGGATTTCAAACCCCATCAGGGTCTCATCTAGGAGTGGTACTGTGTATTTTGGATGCACAGGTTTTCCACATTGTTTTTTTTTTTAGCATTGGGCAATGAAATGGGGGGAAAAAAACGCAGTTCGGTCACTGTTTTTTGAGTTTCAATTTGGTACAGCGTTCGCGCCCTGGCAGTTGTAATGATGTGATAACTTTACTATGGGGGTCGGTACAATTACAATAAGATAGATTTTATATGTTTTTTCTGTTTTTATTACTGTTTAAACAGTAGAAATTAAGTCTATAAAAAATGCATTTTTATGTTGTCCTATTCTGACAGCCATAACTTTTTTATTTTGCTGTGTGCAGAGCTTTTTTATGTTTTACTGCTTTTATACAATAAAAAACACCTTTTATCATCAACCAGGAAAATACGTTTTTGCATCGCCATAGTCTGAGAGCCTAACTTTTAAATTTTCTGTGCTTGGTGCTGTTGTAGGGGACTTGTTTTTTGCGAGATGATGTTCGACGTTTTTTTATTTGGTATCTTTGTTGGGGGGAGCAAGGCTTTTTGATCGCTTTAAAATCCATTTTTGGAGGCCAAGGGTGAAGAAAATACTGCAATCTAGTATGTGTTTTTGATTTTATTTTTTAACAGGGCTCACGTGCAGTATCAGGTGATAAGTTAGCTTTACTATTTGGGTCTCTACGATTATGGCGATTACCATAATTTATATAGTTTTTTTATTATGTGAAGCACTTCAAAAAAAAAAAAGAAAGTGTTTTTAGTGTGTTAAAACATTATTTATGCTATCGCTATCTTCTGAGGCTATACATTTTTTATTTTTCCGTATACAGAGCTGTATATGGACTTTTTTTTGTAGGATGAAAGTGACGTTTTAATTGGAAAACTTTGGCGTTTCCTAGGAGTTTTGATCGCTTTTTATCCTTTTTATGTGTGCGGGATGAACAAATAATCTAATTCTGTGATTGTTTTTTTTTTTTTTTTTTTTTTACGGCGTTTCACCGTTACGGGTTAATTAAAACATGACAGATTTATGGGCTGGTCTGTTACGCACGCGGCGATACCAATTACTGCGTACTTTATTTATTTTTGATCTTTTTTGGGGCGTTGCCGTTTTGTTAAAGGCAAAAAAGGGCGGTTTGTAGTATTTTTACTTTTATTTTTTGGGTTTGTGTTTTACACTTGTTTTTCTCTTTTTTCAACTTTTTTTCTACTTTTAACTATTTTTATTTTTACTTTTCCCATTAGGGGGATTTGAATGAGAGATCTTTAGATATCTCAATTCAATAGAATCAGTGCATAGCTTGTTGCTATGGACTGGTTCCTATGACAACCTGTCAGTCATGATGCCCCGGGAACATGCCCACAGGGCATCGCGGGCATCGTGACGTCACAGACAACCCGGGAAGGCATTCTATGCCTCTCGTTGATGTTTCTGTCAGAGGGCAGGAGCTGGGCACGAATCGCCCGATCCGTGCGATGCTGCCGACCGACAGAGACGCAGGTGGAGCGATCTCTCCTGCGTCTCTACTTAGTTATTGAGACCCGATCGTAGGATAATTAATGGGGTTACCCGCCCACCCCATCCCCCACGGAGCGCATCCGGGGTCGGGCGGCCGACGCATGCGGGATGTCAGCTGTAATATAAAGCTGGACACACCGCGCGATTCGCGACGGGATCTTCAGGACGTATCACATACGTCCAGGTGCCGTGAACCCCAATATGTCCTGGGGACGTATGGATACGTCTAAGGTCGTTAAGGGGTTAAACACGATTCTAAAAAAAAAGAATAGGCAAATATTTTGTCCTCTAGATGTGCAATGCTGGTAGAGACATCCCCCAATAGACTACAGCTATCATTGTAGCTTAAGGTGGTCCTACAAAGTTTTGTGATGAAAAACTCAGCTTATACTCAAGTATATACGGTACCATATCCAGTAAATATGATAATTGTATCTATAAATTTTGGCTTCGATTTAGGTGGTACATGTACAGGTTCTGAGTACCACAATCCGCTCCAATATTTAATTTAATTGAATGCAGTAAAAAAAAAAAAAAAAAAAGATATGCTATGCAGTATACATTAATTTAACATTGTCCGAACTTTATTATCCACATACAAAAAAAATCTTTATTGGGCTGCAAATGTTGCAAGAATGGTCAGACATATGATTTCTCCCATTCTGATCAATTCAGCCCTAGGTGGACCTTTCTCCATGAAATAACATCCAAGATAAGGAATTGCTCAACCTGATAGCTTGTACATTAATTCCTAACATCAAAACCAGCTAAACATGCCTGGACCGTGGTGTAGGCATGTTTGGCTACTTAAGATGTTAGGAAAAGTAGAAATAGTGTAATAAGCTATCAAGTCTTAGGGATCCCTTATCTTGGAGGATATTCAGTTGAGAAAGGTCCATGGACTAGAACGTTTGGAATGGGGCATAATATTTCCCTGACCCTTCTTGCATTCTGTAACCTGGGATAGAACATTTTTATTTTTAATATGTCTTCTCTTCGCCCCCTTACTATTACTTATAGCCTACCTCGTGGGCAAATTTGTCCTACCTTTCTCAAGCTGTTTTCTCCACAAGTGCTGGCCTCATACTTTTTTTGCTCCACTGCATTTGGCATTCCCACCTCCTTTTATTTCCCAGATGTCTCTTGATAAAGGCTATCAGCCAACATTTTAAAAGATGACTATTGACATTGACAAATCTATTTGACACTTTGTGTGTCCTTTTTGTATGTAATAAAATTTCCAGGAAAACATATATTCATCTGTATCATTTGTTGTGCTGTGGATCTCCTGGTTCTAAGGCTATGGTCTTCCGACACCTTTCCACTCAAGCACCCATAATCTTAGGCGTACGTGACAATATCCATTGTATTATAACATTATTTAATGTGTCTATGAACAAAGGATGTCACTGAGTGGCATTCAAATCAATATAAGTTGCTCGGCACACTTACAATCTTTGATCATACGAGTGTTGGTATAAAGCAACAAACACTTCAAATTACGTATATAACCCACACAGATTACATGAAAATAATATTTTATATTTTCAAATTTTATAGATGATTCACATGAGGCGACCATTCAAATTCACATCTCATATAAGTTTTCGGTCCAAACAAGACCTTCATCAGATGTTTTGCTGTAAACATAACAACATTAATAACCTCTACTAAAAGTCACGAATATTTGTTATAACATAAGACAAAACACATATACGATCAAATCAATAGTGTTACATATAATCCACCTAAGTGACATGCATACGGGATATATGCAGAACTCCAGACCCCATAAAAAGAATCATAACCTTTTTTTTTTTTTTATTTTTTAAAAACAAACAGGCCCCCTAAAAGGGCCATTAAGGGGGATGAATGTTAAAAAAAGAAATATAAACCCATTATACCCCAAAAAATTAAACCCTTTTTAACCCTCAAATAAAATAACCAAGAGGGGTCTAAATACTTTGGGTATTCCAAAAAAAGTAAACAAAGTATTTACATACTTACATACTTCTTAAACAGGAAAAAGCGGCGTAGACAGAATGGGAATAGTGAAGGACGCCGTGCCCCACAAGGGGCTCCCCTCTCTAAATAACATGGGGACCCTCCTGTGCTAAAAATTTAAAGTTGTTTATCTTAGGGGAAATTGGGAAATCAAAATTTTCCCCCCATTTCTCAAAGTACTGCTATGCGCATGTAAAATCCGGGCAAAGTCAATTTGAGCCCGGGAGGGGTTTCCCTACAATAGTAAATTTGTTAATACTAACCTATATCCCCATAATATATAAAAATATATTTTTTCAAATCCAAATTTTGGGAAACTAATATTTATTTAAAACAGTGGGTAAATTTTAACATGGGCCCAAATGCATATCAGTACAAAAAAATTAGAAATAACAATAGACATACAATTTAAATTTTAAACATAATTTCAAATTACAATACATTTAAAAATACAATACATTACCTTTTTCCCTATTTAAAAATTTTGTTTGAAAAACCAAAAAAGAGGGTTAGGTTTTCAAAAATCATCATTTAATTCCCTTTAAATGTAAATCCCCATTTTCCATTTAATACCCCTGTCATGTCTAAGTGATGCATCCAAACCCTGATTCCCTTTCTTTTTTTTTTCCCCCTTAATTTCCCCCCTACGGGGACATTTTAAAACCCTTTTCCCAAAAATTTTGAAAGCGCAACGGCTACTGAAATTTACTTTGTGAAACCCCCGCGGGAACCCGGGTAACCAATCTTCTGGCCGTATGGGGGATTGGGGTGCAAGGTGATCCTACCCTTTAAACCCTCTCTTTCCCCATTTTTTCACCCACAAACAGAAATGGGGGCCCCAAAAGGGGCATTTCAAGAGATAGACCTGCTTACATAGAGGGTTTAAATCACAACTTTCTAAGGAACCCCCATCCCCAAAACTTAAAGGGGGACCCCTTTTCCCATATAAAGTAAAATACAGACGTGTTGGATCGTTTTTTAAATCAAAAACATCATTGACCCAATCCCCATTTTAAAACTTTTTAAAAAAATGCCAACCCCCCACCCCAAAATTTTGCCCCCTTTGTTTTTACATCCCTTCCCGAAAGTCAAAAAAAAAATAAAGATAGACTCCCCGGGGGACCCCCAAAAGGGGTGGCGCCCCACAATCATTTTCAGCCCTATTGAAAAAATTTTCTAAAAAAGATTTGACCCCCTTTAAAATTCTTTTTTGTGTTGTATATTTTCTCATCTTTTCGAATAAACATGGGGATAAAGCAGGTTCCCCAGATGCTCTTTTATTTTCCCTTTTTGAGGTAGCCCATTTTAATTACACATCTTTTGGGCCATCAAGGAGGTCAAAAGGCAGTTTCAAAAATTATTAAAGAATTTATTTGGTCTGGATGAGCGGGAATTCGTTTTTTGAGTTTTTGGGACCTTTGTGTAGACTGAAAACTTTTTCCTCTGGGGTGATAAACTACTTTAACCAGGGGGGGGCACAGTAGGGGCCTGGGAATTTTTGCCCCCCCCCACATGCAAATCCCTTTTAGTTGATTTTGAGGGAAAAAATTTCTATCCCCTCGGTGGAATTTCGAAAATAAATTTTTAAAGGAAACTTTAAAACATTGATGAAAATTTTTTTGCTATGGGGGGAAACTTTTTGAAAGCCCTTCAGGGTTTTTTTGGGACCCCGGGAATTTCCCTTTTTGTACGGGATTAAAATTTTAAAATTGGAATTTATTTAATAAAAACGGCTTTTTTTGGTTTACTTTGATAAAAAAGGTTCAAAAGGGAAAATTTTTTGGTTAGGATATTATTAAAAATTCCACAGAAAAAAATTTCGTCTACTTGTTTTCCCAAAAAGGGTTGTCATCCTTTAAATACAAAATACTCTCTACCTAAATCTAGTACGCATTTTAGAAACCGTACCGACACTACAAAAATCGTAGTTTGAATGAAATGGCGGCCCAAATTTAAAAGGGAAAAATTATCCAGAAAGTCCTTATTTCAGGCAAAAAAACCCCAAAAGGAATTTTTTCAAAGACCCAAGCTAGTGTGTTTAAGCGTTTTTCCTTTATTAGCACATATCATCCTTTTATGAATAAAATTTAACCCAATGAATAGGAAAAGGTGGCCATTATTGGGGAAAATTTTTCCCAAAGGGGAGCGGAAAATTTTCATTTTCCAGTGAGGGATCTGCTAAAGACGCCAAAAAAAAACTTTGGGGGACTCCTTGGTAAGGGAGATTTTGGCCCTTTTTAGTTTCTTCAACAAAAAACCCGGCCATTGAAAATTCCTAGGAAAGGGGACTAAATGTTGTTTGCATTTGCACACATCCCCAATATTATTAAGGTGATTTGTAACAAGCATGCTCACACCGGTAGAAAAAATTTCCGGGGAAAGGTTTTTCACCTGTAAATTTATTGCTGTGGTCTATCTCTTGAAGTTTCCCTTTTTGGCCCCGTATAAAGTGGGGGAAAACAATGCAAAGATTTAAAGGGTAGGATCGCTTGCCCCCAAATCCCCCATACGATCCCGAAGATTGGTTACCCGGGCCCAGACCATTTCACACAAGCTAAAAAATCCCTTACATTTTTCGCTTTCCCAAAAACTGGGAAAAGGGTTTAAAAGTCCCCGGGAGGGGAGGTATCAGGTGAATTACTAAAAAAAGGGGAAACATGGGGGTCCATTTACCCTTTGGACACTCTGGAAAAACCCCGTGGGTTAAATGGGAAAAGTGAAATTTAAAAATTTAAATGAAATCTTTAGATGTTTATAAATAACCAAACACATATTGTTTTTTCAGAACAATGATTTTATTGGGGAAAAAGGGAATATGTAAATTTTTATTTTTTGGGAATTTGTATAAATTTTTAATTTATGTCTTTAAAATTTGATTGTCCGTTTATTGTCCCCATTTCTAATATTTTGTAAATGATTTGCATTTGGGGGCCATGCTTTAAATTAGCCCCCTGTTTTTAAAATAATAAATTTGCTTCCCGAATTGATTTGCAATATATGTTTTTTATATTTATAGACTATAGGCCCCGTATTATACCCTTACCCTATTTACTATTGGATGGATCTCTGCACTTTAGGAATTGACTATTGTCCCGGGCCGTTCATCCGCGCCTACGCGTAACCCCTCGAAATAAAAAAGGGGGGAAATTTGTATTCAACTTGCCCCAAGATGACGCCAAAGGGCCCGGGTTTTTAGCACGGGGGCCCTGCCCAAAGGGTTTTTTAGAGACGCCGGGGGCCTTCTTTGTGGGCCCCAGCTTTCTTCACTAATGCATCCCCTGGCTTAAAGGCCAAAGTTTTCCTTTTCCCCTTAAGAAGTTTCTAGTAAGTATTTTCAAAAACTACTTTTAAATTCCAATTTTAACTAAAAAAAAGATATTTTAGATCCCCCCCTTTGGGCCCCAAATTTTAGTTTTTGGGGTTTTATACATGGTATAGTTTGGGATATACAAATCAAAGGCCCCCTTTATTTTGGGAAAAACCTGTCCAACTTTCTCGTTAAACACTTAAATTTTTTAATCCCCGTCAATCACATGGGGGCAACTCATTTCCTTGAGGGGATGTAAAAATGGGCAAGACAATCTCCCCGCTTTTAAACCAGCTTCAGGGAAAGGGAAGAAAAGGGATTTAGTGCTTTGAAGGCATGGTTTTTGGTGCCAGAAGGGCTGGTTTTCCGAGATTTCAAAAACTGCGACCTGGGATTTTTCCCAAACCACCTTTTACATGCTTCAAGGAAGAATGGTTTTCATTTCTGAACATTTACTTAAATTTTTCCAATTTTTTTTCTAGACTTAAACATCAACCACAACAAGATGGACAAGCTTCAAGCGGAGAGAGCAAAGCACATAGTCGGCCACACATAAAAGCTCAAGATGGACATACCACAAATAACAACATTTTAGTACACGGCTGTACGAGAGGATGCAGCAGCTAGTGGACAGGATCGAACAGTAATGGAACCCTTCTTTGCATGCCTTCACCTGGAAACATGGACATTGGTTCTCAAGAACGTGAATTTGTTGAAGCACAGCATCAGTCAGACGTTACACATGGCACTAATATTACTTTTTTAAAATATTCATTAAAAAAAACCAACCAGTGAGAAAGAACAAACTTTCAGATTTCCTGGAATGAAACTTGAATATAAAACTTTCCTTTTTTATGTAACAACTATCCGGACCAATACTCCAAATTAAGAACGGTTCACAATGTTGATTGTGTGTTTATCAGAGAGAATGTTCTGAAAAGTCTGCTTTGATTAGTCTGTCCCATGTAGAGTCATGTGTAAAATGGATTCCTTTGTGAAATTTCATGTTGATTACTTCTAAGCAGGTCATCAATTTACACCAATTATTCTGGACTAATTAGGACTAAGAGGTTTAATTTCCATTGACAACTAGTCATGGCCCAGGCTGTCATGAGCAATGTGTGGAGCAAGCAAACACCTAATATTCAGAATACAAAGCACTTTACCAATTCAGAGAGTGTAATTGTGAACAGTGTGGGCTACCTGTACGTGATTGAACACTCTAAAGTAACAGCATTTATAGAGTGGTTTATCTGATGTTATTGTTTCAAAAATCTGATAAATACAGCACTAAAGCTAGCCATAGTCAACAGAGGATCAAAATGAATCATTAGGCCATGTTCATGCTGCAGAATTTCACATCATTGTATCCTATCTTGAATTGGTGTCCATTCCATAGTTGATAATTTATGGGATGGATTTTTCAAATTCAGATTTGTATAAGCGATGTATCACTTATCAACACAGTTTACATGAAGAATCTGTACGGAACCCGCATGAGATAGACAGAAGGCACATTGGCCCATTGAATTAGACTGAACTATGTGCAAAACTATAGCAAAATCCACCACTACAAATTATCAGTACTCTAGGGATATCACTTTGCATTTCTGTCATGGATCACATTGGATATTTTTGGCATGTGAACATGGCCTTGGACTGTGAACATTAACATTTCCTGTTATTTTTATGAGACAAATACAGACGCACCGACCATATTTTTCGGACTATAAGACGCACTGCACCATAAGACGCACTGACCGTATTTTTCGGAGGCATGGGTCCTGGAGGGTGATCAAGTGTTTTGGCAGGCAGCACTAAGTCAGCTTCATGACAGGTGCCTTGGGGTTGCTGGGGAAGCCTGGTTATGGCTCCAGGTGGGTGCTCATGTCGTTCAACAGGCCTCACTAATTCAGCTCCACACAGGGCTTTGGGGCTGCTTGGGTAGCCTTGGCATGGATCCGGGAGAGTGAGTGAATGTTGTGGCAGGCAGCACTAAGTCAGCTTCATGACAGTTGCCCTGGGGTTGCTTGGGAAGACTGGCCAGCCCAGGTTTGTGGGCACTTGGGTAGGTATGGCAGGGGTACCTGTGGTTGAGCAAGTATTCTAGCACACACCACTTAGTCTGCTTGAAGGCAGGGTCCTTCTGTGTGCCTGGGGAGGGATGATATGGCCCCAGAAACGTGCCTGTGTGCACTTCAGAGGGGTTTGAAGCCACTTGGGTATTTTTGGGAAAAAAGTCCGAAAAATACGGTAGATCACTCCCAAGTTGACTGTTATTGGTAGCTGGTTTAAGTCTGGGTCTAAACTTTCCTTGGTTGTTACTGATTAAAGGGGTGCTCCAGGGTTGTAAAATTACTGTTAAATGTGGCCAGAGTGTGGAAAAATAAAAAAGGTATACTTAGCCCCCTCCACCCACTGCTGTCATTCTGTAGCACTTCGGAATCTGCTTCACTTTCTGAGCCAAATGCCGACCAACAGAAGAGGCATCTACTCCTTTCACTCAATATAGTGTGTGAAGCTCAGCATGCAGCACAGGAAGTTAAGGGGAGTGGATCTTGGAGTGCTACAGAATGGCAGGAAAAGGAAGATAAAAATGCCTTTTTTTCTATTTCTCACCATAGTGAGAAATAGTAATTTGATGTTAATTTTAGAAAACTGGAATAGGATTTTAGAAAAAAAGATTTTCAATTTTTTTTTGAGTAAACACAGCACCACATCTGTCCATTAGCTGTATCTAGTATTATAGTTTTCTTCGGGAATAGGGATGAACTGCCATATCAGACGCAGCCTATGGACAGATGTGGTGCTGTTTTTGAACAAATGTGCAAACCTGATCCTGGAATCCTTTTTCAAGATTATAATCAATTCTGCAGATGCATTATAGTATCTCAATAGTAAACAATTTTCGATTTACACAATGTAACTGCCCTTTTACTCCTTCAATATAAAAAAAGGGTTTATATGAAAAACCTTTTTAAATCTTTACCTTTATTTAATGGACACAAACAATCTAAATTATGAGAAACAGGATCTTTACTTAGAGCGTAGCCATAGTTTAATCATCACATGTACAAAGAAATATATTAACATTGGACATATTGCATGAGAAGATTGGTTGGACAACCTTCTATTTGCTGATGGAAGCACATACATTCAGCCATTAAGCAAAGATATACTGAACAGTTAGAAAGCTAGAAACATAGAAAGCTAGAAAATGAGAAGTCCCCATCTACAGTGGCCACTTTACACATGCAGACGATACTTACTGTCACTGCAATGTTTAGCCATACTATCCACTTCGGTGGCACTGAAAACCACTTGATAGTTGAAAATTACTGCAACTATTTCCTAACAGGCAAGTGAATATCAGAACTCAGTTTTTCAAAGCAGCTTTTCAATGACTTCTTCAGAGCTGTAAGCCTTAAGTGACCAGAGTTAAACTTGGCATAGTATCTGGGTCTAAGAAATCTCTTTATGGTTTGCTTGGTGGGATGAAGGGACCCAGGCAGTTCTTGAGTCATTCTTTTCCTTCAAATTCTATTCAGCTGCTTCTTACTTATATTGAGAGTTGCTTGAATAGGTTTGAATTTTGCTTCAGAGCGGTTTGGCCAAACATGTCACAATAATTAGGATTCAGGACGTCCCAAACCCGAATTTTTTTAAAATCTATTGGGGGGAAAATACGGCCTGTGTTTTCTGGCCTTGGGAAAGCACTGCAGCCAAATGCCTCCAAATTGCATTGGAATACTACCAATCATCTGGGGAACATTTGGGAAACTCTAACTACAATCCTAACTCCAACCCCAATTTAGAGAAGATGTTTCCTGAATTCCACAAAGATATTCTACCTAACCCCAACACTAACTTCAAATTTAATGTCAGCTGCAACTTAGCATTAGGGATTATTTTTCAATCTTTGGGTTGATTTTTCAGTGTTTTAGCTGACCTGAATCAAATCACTGAGATTTAGGGTGAATTTAATAATGACCAAAATCCAAAGCACAACACTATCCCATTTTTATATATTTTTTCATCTCCCTCCCTGAGCACAGAAAAACTGCTATTATCTCTCTCATATCTGATATCTCTCCTATGCACAAAAATGTAACAGGTAGTGAAGAGGAACATAGAACATTTTGGAACTGGCTTCCTCACCACAGCAGTAAAGACACATTTACTAACAGATCCATACAAACACTGATACAGGGAAAGTGCCTATAAGACAGGATGCAGTCATTGTCAATTGATATTCAATTAACTCAATCATTGCTTCCAGGGTAGGGTGGCACGTTTTATTTTTCCAATCAATGCTGTCCACATACTGTCCACACCTGTATCACTAGCTATATTTGCAATTAGGAAGACTGGGAATGCTGGGTAATAACACATTTGGGTGCTGCAATATAAATTATTTCCTGTTGTCGTTTTCAGAATCCCTGAAGGGACAAAAAGATTTGTTCAAGAAATGAGGGGATAGGATTTTTCTACTTTTATGATAAATGGTCTATGACTAATCTTATAGCTTCTGAAAAAAAATGGAGGTCCAGCAGCACAACCTTTAAGAATAGTGGATGTAACACCTCAAGCCCCTGAATCCACAGGGCCCAAAACACTCAAAATCCATAGAAAGGAGTCAGCAGTTAGAAATGTAGAAAAAAGACTTCTTCATTCCTCCCAAAAAACATTAACATACGTTTCAACCTAACAAGGTCTTTGTGAAGCATACAAATGAGAATAACAAGTTGCCTAATAAAGGAGTTGCCAATTACTGTCAACCAATCACATACAGAGGACCCTTCCCCCATTAAACTATACACAATTAAAAAACCAATCAGTTTCCATAGTACAAAATATTCATCAGTTCATTATCATAGAAACCATACCATTCTCATAACATTCATCAAATACAATACAGAAGATCAGAAGCCTGGAATCACACCACAAAGGAAATTAACTGTATATATCAAACTGTAATCACGTACTTTAATGCAGTGGATACAGGCTATAGGCATCAATATCCTCTATTCTCTCTTTAAAAAAATATACATCTTCCCTATCAAGCATTCAAACATGCTTACAGCAATCAAAAATAGTTCGGGACTCCAGCGCCGCAATTCAGTGTCTCACTTTTTGTACTGCGTCTGTGCATACCTAATACTGGCCCTATCACTGCGCTTGCGTGCGCATCCCTCCTCATAGGTTCAGTCCAATCACCAGTATCTCACTTGTGCTATTGCGCCTGCGCACAACTAATTCTAAATCCTGGCACTGCGCATGCGTACAGCTCCCGCTTTACCGTCTCGATCAACGCATTGGATTCTCGCTTGCTTTACTTTATATATATCACACTGGGATGCCGTCTCCTTTTTATGGATTTTAATGTTATAGTTTCTTGATCAAATATGCTTTCATCATGTGTTCTCAGTAATTCCAACCTTCTTGAGAAGAAGAAACCCCCTATGATACAGCATACCTTACATCTCTTTCTACGATGGGCAGTCTAATGACAATCCTTACTTAACAATTAAAATTGAAGGTCTGGTCATGTGTTCATGTTTAGTTATGACTATACAGGTTTCTAGTGTGGCTACGTACAGCACCATAAAATGATCTCCGCAGCCAATCTAGGATACGTACCAATCTCCTTTGTGCCCTTCGTTTTGCAGCTGTGCCATAAATAAATGCTGGACTGTGAAAATGCCACTATGTGTAATATACACAACACCAATCATTGTTCTGTATTTTGTGATGTAGAATTCATGTTGGGTGCCACGCATTTCCTAGTTTGGCTCCTTTTATGTATTATATTATATGTGTGTGTTTAATGTATATGTTTAAATCACGAGAACCTTCGATCCTGCACTATGGGTCTTTGAGCTCTGTTGTTACTGTACTGAAACAGGTTAGGAACTGATACTGTGACTATGGACATTGTTATACAGTTTCCCTACAGTGTCCTCACCCTTTAAGTAATTCGTTTTTCAATACACAAAATGACACACTGGGCCTCATGTATCAAACGGGTTCCAAGAATAAGGAGCCATACTGCCCATAGAAAACCGATAAGAGCTTAGTTTTTACTTTTTTTAAGCGGCCTTGAATAACTGAAGTGTGGACTCTGATTGGTGGATGGGACAACATGGCCGTTTTGTCTTAGCGTTGATCCATGGGGCCCACTATGTTTACTACTGTTATGTGTTTACAATATTTTGATAAATAACATTGCCCTAAAATTTTTACTTTTTATTTGGACACCCTCCACCTAATAATTCCATGGTCCTAACTTTTTAAAAGACTTTTTCGATTTCTTAATATAAGCATTGATTTCTTGACAAACTTTTCTATATTTATTGTATCATTTTGTATCTTTATTTTATACAAAATCTTTTTATTTACATATGAAGTGATTTTTAAATTATTTTGTCATATATTATTTGTATCATGATTTCATACAAGCCTTTTGTCCTTTCACGACTGATTGCCCATAATGGAATTATATATACTATACATACAAAATTAAGCATGCCTTTTATTTATTAAGAAAAGAACTAATGGATCAATATGGTCCACACAACTATGTATAATGGAACAAAGCACAATGTCTACAAAAACACAAGCTGAGAGTTTTGGTCAAATAAAAACTTTATTCATCACCAACCATGACTTTGAATGGTTTACTGTCTTTGAGTCTAGAGTCTTAGTGGCATTTTTCGAGACACTGCAATTACATGACTACAGAAGAAAGATTATCACACTTATACTATTGCCAAATCCTCATACAAATTTACCTGATCTTCAAGGGGTTCTTCCAGTGGAAAATAAATCCCAGGTCACATCTCTCCTAAAATTATGTACTTTTGTAATGAACTTTCACTAAATTTTCTGTTGGCTTCCTGCAGTTCTACATCAGCTGCTTGATGACAGGAAGCACAGTAATTCTCTTTGTCTTGACAGAAAACACCTCTGTGTCGAGCCCAGGAGGTCAGGTGATCAAAGGGTGTGCATTTTCTAAGGTAGACTTTGAAGCAATTCTACTTTGACCCTGCCTCCAAAGTTAATCAGTATAAGGGAGGAAACAAGAAGGTGTACACAGGGAGAAAGGGAGATAGACAAAGCACTGCAAATGAATCTGGGCCATGTAGCGTTACAGGGCGTAGGGAAACAGCTTCCAAACAGGAAATGTTGCTGCTCATCTGCAGGGAAGGGAGGCTACATACAGAACAAGAAATGCACAAATTATAATGGAAAACATCACAAGGGATGAAGACTTTTTTGTGCGGTGGACAACCCCCTTAAAAGGTGAGCATTCGTTTTGAATGAGGAAGTGCTTTAGGTCCTTAGAAAAGTCTTTCTTACATAAGGGTACATTGCATTAAAGTTTAGAGGAAAGAACAAAAATTCTGGAACCCAGAATAACATTGAAATATGAGATCCAAAATTAGCACAAGAAAATATTTCAGTATAAAATTTAACTTTTAATAAATATGCATTAAAATATGCGATACAATTACCCAAAAATATAACAAAATTGGGGTTTACCAACCAAAAGGTATAAAAGGTTCCCCCCCAAACCAAATCTAATGTGAGCAAAAAAAGGACTAAAGGTAAGTAATGAGAAGCCTACAACCCCTAATCCTACAAAACCCTAAAAAAAACCCCCCCCTGGGGGGATAAGCCCCTGTTAAGGGAGGGTCCCACCGACTAGACTCCCACAATGGGGGGACGTATGATTCTCGCCAGTCGGAGCCATGTTTGCTAGTTTTCGCCAAAATTTTGCGCCTCATGTAGTCGGTCCGAGTGCCTCTACATGGGGTAAACCCACCGCCCTCGCCTGTGTGAGGCGCAGTGGGGGGCTTAGGCGCGTGGGGGACTGGCCTCATTACCCCGCCGTCCAGGGGGGTGCGCTAAAACAGGGGGAAAAGTCCACCCGCCCGCATGTGGGGGCCCGTGGGGACTTAGGCGTGTGCGGACTGGCCCAACTGTATTCCACCCCAGCCCGGCTGGAAAACAGCGAGAAATCATTAAGGTGTCCGGGGAGAAATAAAAAAAAACACCTTTTAAAGGGGTAAAACATTCTTGAGAAAGAGCTCAAAACCCACAAAAAATACATAAATAAAACCTTTCAAAAAAATAGAACGGCGCAATCAGGGAAATTTTGGGAAAAAAAGTGGGAAAACATTATTTAATTCTTAGTATTCATTTGGGCGGCTAAACCAGCCCAAACAAAAGGGCGACAGTGAACCCTTAAAACCTATGGGGGAAAAATTGACCCCTCAAAATTTAAAAGGGGGACAGTTCAAAAAACAGTTAAAAAAGCAGAAAAAAAGTGATTGGTTTAGCTAGGGGGGGCTTGGCTAGCTCACCAATCAAATAGGAGGACAAGACCCTTTAAAAACTTGGAGAACATTGACCAATCAAATTAAAGGGGGGGCGTCAAAATCATAAAATGCAGAAAAAGCGTTGGTTAAGCACACGGTTGGCTAGCTCGCCCCAAACAGAAAAAGGGGCGACAGGACCATTAAAACCCTTAGAACTATTGACAAACAAAAACAAAGCGGGGCAGTT
>JAODAL010044343.1:0-32958 GCA_025379985.1 Phyllomedusa bahiana
AGAAAAAAAGGTTTTTTTTTGGCCCTATAAATTTCCCCCTGTGGTAACTACACAATTGCTGGTTTCAAATTTTTAACTAAAGAGGCTTATCAACAAATCGGATGGGCAAAAGGAAAAAAAACACGTATCTGTAATTTATTGGAAAATAAGGTATTTTTGGACTATCAATTAAATGTTGGTGACTACAAAATTGCTGTATTCAATTTAATCAAAGTAATTTTAACAAAGTGGCATGCCCCAAAGTGAAAAAACACGTTTTAAAATGTATTCGGATTTTAAAAAGGAATTTTTGGCACCTACAATTCACCGTGGTGATAAAAAATTGCTGTATTAAAATTTAAAAGCAAAGTGATCATAACAAAGCTGGCTGCGCAAAGTGAAAAAAACACTATCTGAATGTATTCGGATAAAAAAAGGTTTTTTTTTGGATTATCAATTCCCCTGTGTGCCAAAAAATTTTGCGTATTAAAATTTTAAACTGCAAGTAGATTATCAACAAAGTGGCCTGCCCCAAAGTAAAAAACATGTTCTGAAATGTATTGGAAAAAAAAGGGTTTTTTTGGCCCCTTCAATTCCCCTGTGGTGACTACAAAATTGCTGTTTTAAAATTTTAAAATGAAAAGTAGATTACAAAAAAGGCTGTAGGCCCAAAGTCAAAAAACACGTATCTGAAATGTATTCGGTAAAAAAAGGATTTTTTGGCCCCTATCAATTCCCCTGTGGTAACACAATTGCTGGATTAAATTTTAACTGCAAGGGGTTTATCAACAAATCTGGTGGGAAAAAGTGCAAAAAAACGATCTGAAATGTACGGAAAAAAAAAGGTTTTTTTGGCCCCTTCAATTACTGTGGTGACTACAAAATTTTCTGTATTCAAATTTTAAACTGCAAAGTAGATCTTAAACAAGCGGGCCCTGCGCCAAAGGAAAAAAACGTATTTTGAAATGTATTCGAAAATAAAAGGTATTTTTTGCACTATCAATTCACCTGGGGTGACTAAAAAATTGCAGTATTCACATTTAAGTGCAAGGTGCCTAAATGAGCAAAGCTTAGTGTGCCAAAGTCAAAAAAACACTATCTAAAATTTTTTTGGGATATTACAAGGTTTTTTTGGAGTATAAACCGTGCTGACTTGGGGTTCTTTTAAAGTACAAGGGGGATTTCAAAAAAGGGGGAAATGGCAAAATTAAAAATGAACATATCTGAAATTTATATGATAATAAAAGTGGGTTTTGCACCCAACAAGAGACCCGCGTTACTAGAAAAGTGTGTATCCTATAAGTTCAGGCGCCCCAAAATCCAGGAAATATTTCAATAGAAAACTTTAATAATAAAGCTTTGCAAAGTTACACTAAGCTTGGTGAATTTTATTATATTCTTTATAAGCTTTTCGTGTTCGCCCGCGGGGCCCTCCCCTCCGCTCCCCCCCCTGATTTAAGCGGAGATGTCCTTTAAAATTCTTACCTAACTATATAAAAACTTCAATCTTAATCTAACAAATTGAAGGACACAATAATAAGAGGGTTTTTCTGTGAAAAAATAAATTTTGCTGGCTGTTTTTGGAACAAGCAGAGCGCACGTCCTTCTCCTGAGACGGAGAGGGACACTGAGGCTGAACTGGAAACGCTGGTTTTAGTAAACAGGTCTGTGATTTTTTAGCCAATCGAACCATACAATCCAGTCTGACGTGCACCACATCTCCCTTGCTCTACTTTTTAAACTAAATTTTATGGCCCCCAAAAAATTTCAGGAAGCGCCCCAAAAAAAAGGGCGTTTAATAATATTTCCAGATTTTAACCCCAAATTATGCTGATCTAAAAAATTGATCACCCTAAAAACTGGCGATTTCAAATTTGTGATAATAATCGCTCAACACTAGTGATGGGAAGTGTGACGTGAAAAACAAATAGATATGATGTAGCCGACGCACTTGGGAGGGGTGAGGAAGGGGTTCTCATCGTAGAAAGAGGGCGTCAGCTTGCGCGTCCCGGCAGCGGCAGCCAGCAAAATGGGTTGTGTGGCCGTGCGTCAGCAGGATAGCAACAGTGTGAGGTCGGGAGCTAAGCGGCCACGGGGTAAAAAAACCCGCTTTGCAGGTCCAAGAAAGTAGCGGCACAGGGGCTCAGCGAGGCAGTGGCGTCAGTAGTCACTCAGTGCGGAGCGTTGGCGGTAAAATCCGATACTCGGCCGCGTGGCAGTTCTTTGCTAAGACACCGGAGGAGCCGAATATGGGTATATGTAGAATCTGTGGGCAGAAAGTGAAGCGTGGCCAGGGAGCTAACGTTGGCACCACGGCCCTGTGTCAACACATGCAGCGTCACCATCCGGTGGCCTGGGAGAAACGTGGCTCAGAGGTGGTGGTCCATCCTGCCGTCGCAGCAACAGCAGCAGCAGCAGTGCCCAGTGGCATGCATGCCATTGCAGCCAATCAAGGCTCCACCACCTCTGCAGAAGGGAGCTGTTTCTCTTTGACATCATCTCCCGGTCCAGATGCTCCTGCTCCTCGCTACTCATGGCGCCAGCAGTCGTTCAGCGAGGCGATTGCAAAGAGACAACAGTATGCGTCCAACCATCCTAAGATGCAGAAGCTGACCGTGCTCCTGTCCAAGTTGTTGGTACTGCAGTACCTCCCTGTCCAAATGGTGGACTCTGCACCGTTCAGAGAACTAATGGCTTGTGCCGAGCCGAGATGGAGAGTTACAAGCCGTAATTTCTTTTCCAAAAAGGCAGTACCAGAACTTCATAAATATGTAGAACAGAAGGTGGGCCAGTCCTTGAGCTTACCGGTTTGTTCCAAGGTGCACGGCAGCGCGTACGTCTGGAGCTGTAACTACGGTCAGGGCCAGTACATGTCCTTTACGGCCCACTGGGTGAATGTGCTTCCTGCCCAGGCACACCAACAACTTGGACAGGAGACCTCCGCTTTCTCCTCCACGTTGTCAAACTGCGGCTCCTGCGCCACTGTCCGCCTCCTCCTCCTCCTCCACCACCACCATCTCAGCCTCCACAAGTACTGCTCCATCATACCACATGTGTAGGGCACAGCGGTTTCACGCAGTTCTACACCTGGCTTGCTTCGGCGAACGAAGTCACACAGGGGAGGAACTGCTCCGCGTCAAGCAGCAAGAAATCGATGTGTGACTTTCTCCGCCCCAAACTGCAAGTCGTAACCAGGGGAGAAATGGGGTAACATGGGGGCCCACGCTGCACCGGGAGGGAGGGTCCATCGCCCGCATGGCGAAGTGTTAAATTGGGTTTTGTAAAAAGGGTTTCCCTGAAGTCTCCCCCGATCTTCAAAATTTCTAAAAAGGCCAGTAAACTGTGCATGCACTTTTTTCCTTTCCCTAAAAAGCTAGGAACACCCTCCTCAGTTGCAGGGGCGAACGGCCTCCCCAAACAACTCGATAGGGATTTTTTCCACCCTTTGGGAATTTTCAGCCTGCACATTTGGACCGACTTATGAACAAAAAAGGCCTTAACTTTTTTTGTGACAGGCGGACAGGATCTCCCTTTTAAACTTTGATGTCAGCCATGGCAGCTTATCGTGCACCTGCCGTTTGTTGAGGCCATTCGAGGGGGCCACGTATTTGTCTTCCCCGGGCATGGGGAAAATAACGCATTCCACTGTTTCATGTCCTGGAACAGATGCTAAAAAATCTTTCTGGCAGGGGACGGGAGACGTGGCGACTACACTCGGGGCCACATGAGCCCCTGGGGACTAAATGGAGGAGGGGAGACTTTGGGGAGCAAAGCATTCCGGGAAATGATGGTTTTTACCCGGGTTTACAAGAAGGGGGAGCAGGAGCACTGGAGAGGTAGATGGAGATGAGGAAGAGGGCAATGCCCGGGGAAGCCCCGTGGCAGTATACGTGGGTGGGGGGCGGGGAGCCCGGGGAGTCACTTGTGAATGGCCCGCGCATCTGATTTTCCCTGGGCAGTGACAGCCGAATCCAGCATTGAAGAGGGATGACTTTTGGCCTTCACCCTATTGGGGCCCCCTGCTACCGGGGTCCAAAAGGGGACCCTTTTTTCCCAGCTTTGAGAGGGGGACAAACCAAATACTTAGGGAAACCCTCCATACAGTTGGCCCGCTGCCTTGTGGGGCATCGTCCCCCCCTCTGACGGGTTGCCCGGGGAGGTTCTTACGCTCACTACACTGACGCGGCTGTGGAGGTAGGGGGGGGGTAGAACAGTACCAGCTCCACAGCAGCAACCTAATTGGATCACTGATAAAGCATTTCCTTTTCACCCCCCCCATTGAGGGGGAGCCCCCCCCAAAACAGCAGCAGGCCTGGGCAGACCCAAACCCCAAAAGGGGGGCCATTGGACGCACTCTGCCCCCCCCCATTTTGAAGATCCGCGGGCCCACTGGGCAGCCAAAGGAGTGGGGCCCCACAACTTGCCGATTTGCTGGAGAAGCTGTCCTGCCCGGCCAGTAGTGTGGATCAAGGGGTGTTCAGTGCAGGGGGGGGCCATCTTTTCCCCCAAGGAAAACCCCATTTTCCTGGGAAAGTGGAACGCTGCCTTTTGTAAGATGAATCACGTTTATCGGCCAGGATTTCCACCCCAAAGTTTTTAAGCGTCAACTACATCAGCCATGAGCCTCCCCAAACTGTGAGAAATCAGTCTGGGGTTCAACTACCCCGCCTCAGCCCTATTTTATTCCGCCACCCGCCTGATCCACACATCTGCGCAGTTTCTCCTCTGCCACCAACCATCTTTACCAGGGACTGTATTGCCCCCCCCTCCACACTCTTTTCATTGTCCCATGTCTGACCCATGGTGTTGTTTCTGGTGCCATGACATCCACACTTTGTCATTGTGCCACCCTGAAACCCCATGCTGTTGCTCCTGCCGCCGTCACCTCCCCTTCTGCCACTGTCCATCTGTGGCCTACTCCATTTTTTCCCCCTCCAGAATGTCATTGTGCCACTGTCTGACCTCATGCTGCTGCCGCCCCACCCCCCCTCTCTGTTATTGTGCCACTCCCGTGGCCTATTCCTGTTTTTGCCCCCTCCAGAAAAATCATTGTGCCACTGTCGACCTAAGGATCTGTGGCGCTGCCGGGGACCTCTCACTCTTTTCATTTGCCACTTTTGACCCCATGCGCGCGTGGCTCTGCCGTACCCAACACTGTGTCCTTGTCCCCACTCTGGGTCTACTCCTGTTTTTTCCACCTCCCAAAAGTCATTATGCCCCTGTCTGACCTCATGCTGCTGCGTGGCTGCTGCCGTGACCTACACACTGTGTCACTGTCCCCACTCTGTGGCTCTCCTGTTTTTTTTCCACCTCCAGAATGTCCCTTTTGCCCTTGTCTGACCTCATCTGCCTGTTTCTGTGCCTGACCCACACACTGTGTAATTGTCCCCCTCTGTGGGCTTTTCCTGTTTTTTTCCCCCTAAATGTCATTGGCATGTCTGACCTCATGTCTGCTGTGCTGCTGCCGTCCCACACCTGTTCATTGTGCCACTGTCTGACCTCATGCTGCTGCTGTGGGTTCTGCCGTGACCTACAACTGTGAATTTTCCCAATCTCTGGCCTACTCCTGTTTTTGCCCCCTCCAGAATGTCATTGTGCCACTGTCTGACCTCATGCTGCTGCTGCCGTGACCTACACGCTGTCATTGTGCCACTGTCTGACCTTATGCTGTTGCTCCTGCCGCCGTCACCTCCACTCTCTGTCACTCTGTCACTGATGTTGCCACCTGAGACCTCAGCTTGTTTTTTTCCAGCTGTCGCTGGCATGACTTTATTCCTGCTTCAGTTTTTTGGTCAGTTTTGCCCTCTTAAGTGCCCAGGGAATTTTATAGTGAAGCGATTCTAAGAGCGGTGGCAGTCATGTGCGTGTCATACTAAAACACAACATTGTATGAAGCCCAAACCAAGCTCCCTCTGCATATTTAAGCATGGGACAACATTCTACAACACCCTGCAGGCTCTGTGCAGCCTGGAAATAGCTGTTTTTTAACGTGATTCGTCCCGAAGTAATTCAGAACGAAGTTATTTTTTGTCGGGAAATTCGGCGAAGTGAACGAACCGAATTTTGGGAAATTCGCCCATCTCTAATCTTAACCACAATGCAAATCAGATTTTGAGGTGGTTGAGTGATGTATTGTGATGTATTTTTTTGCTAAATAGAGGCTTATACTTTCAAAGGGGTGCCCACCCATAGATATTTATGGAAAAGAAATGGATGAATTTCCCAAGATTATTTTGAGGTTTGAAACCCTTCTAAATTCTTTACCCAATGTTAGGATCCTGGGAAAGGCATGGATTGGACTTGTTGCAAAAAATCAATAGAGCATTAGAAAATGCTGTGACTGGGTGTGATAGCAATACAGTTTATATATCACTGATATCTGGAAATGATTTAATCACATAATGTCTCCATTATTAAAATGGAAATAGAAGGGGCAAGGAGTCTTTCTGTCTTGGACCATTGTTCATATAGAGGAGTGATAAAGGGGGTTATTCACTCTAATTATTTTATATGGAGTTTTATAAAGTGTAAAAAATGCTTTTGGGAAATGGATGGAAATTTTTTTTTCTAATAACTTTTTTTTTTTACTTGATATGGTTATGGTTTCTCAGATAAGAAGTGGCATTTACAATCTGGAGGTGTACTCTACTGGGAACAAATCATATCTCCTTCTGGTTAACAGGTTTAGGTATGACAGCTTTCATATAGTCAACTTTGCAACTCACATTTTATCCACATTCAAGAGAGACCTGAGGCAGAAACTTCCACAACTTCTTAAGTTTTTATCCTTTTTTGTGGAGAATGGGCATATGAGGTTCATGCATTTGTTCAGAAAGATTTTCTCCCGAAAGTGAGTGACGTCCTGCTAAGAATGACAGAAATAGAATATCAAGATTATATATTGTGGTTTAAACTTTGTAAAATTTGTATGCTATATCAGTGATTTACCCCATCCATCTGTTATTATTTTTGAATATAAGGATTTTCTTTTTTTTAGGGGAAAAACATATTTTTTGATCCCCTACCTCCATGTACACCTTTAAGCTGTGTTAGTACACATTTAAATTGTTTTTTGAAGCACTGGCACTGACAATCAAGAGATCATTAAGTTAATTCTTATTTTAAATAGTTTAGGTTGTACATTTGGTAGTTCATACTTTCTAATCCAAAGATATGGTTAAAGAATGAGTTCATGTTTACTATTCTAAAATTTTTTGACCCTGTAGTATAGTAAAATGACTTCTACCCTTTGTAGGACAATAGGTGTGGTTTTAAGATAATAGGAAACCAAAAGGGGATGACTCCTAATATCCGAAAGTTTGTAAAGTATTAGGGATAAAGACTGTTACAGGCTTTTTGAGAAGGGCATGAAAATTTGATAAATGTGAAACATCTTCATTTTAGAATCTAACTATGCTGCTTTCTTTATGAGAGTTAATGTCCAGTTCTAGCTCTTCACGCAGAATTTTAATTCTGTGCATGAGAGAGGCTGATAGCTTTTTCTCATATGAAATGTGTCCAGATCTTTCTAGCTAAAGGGTATTTGTTTTTTCGCAAACTGCACCATTGTGTGTGTGTATATATATATATATATATATATATATATATATATATATATATATATAGTGAGCTTGCACAGCTCTGGGATCACGTATCACATCACAAGTCCTTCAGGCCTGAGACAGAGGCAGATATCTGGTACAAACGGTTTCTTGCTTCTGTATGTTTATTGCACCAGCAGAGCAAAAACGGATGGCAATACATGTACAGCAAACATGTAAACATAAACAAAAACTCCTGCTCCTCTGAGCACTTACTATACATAGGTGTAGTTCCCTCACTAGCACCTTGGGGTGACGGTGAGGCAGACACTGGTTTCCAGCAGTGTGAATGTCTCCAGCCCAGAAGGTAGACTGGAGATACAGCCCGCCCAGTCAGCATACTTGCTGACCTTATACACCGCCGGGAAATCCCGGCGTGGAACCACGGGGAGTAAGCACCCACTCTGCTCTATGCTTACTCCCAATGAAAGGCCGACCCAGGAATGGCTGGAAGCCGTACTAACATACAACTTAAATGTATGTTGACAGTCTGTACTGTCGACACCTATTTAACATGGGCCTTTCACTCCACCAAGGCTCCTTACCTTGGTGGCATGTGTTTTGCTCTCTCCAGGCATATGCCCAGAACCAGGCTGGGATATACACACCATTGAAGACCTTCCCAGCTGCGGCCTTACAATATATATATATAATTAGAGGTAGGAGTGGTCAGTGTTATGCTCACCTGTTGTATGTTGTTTCAGAACATTTGCAGCCAAGGTTGCCTATTATTATAAGCAGTCTAAGTACGTTGCTAATTCTGGGCTTTGCTGGTTATCCAAATGGTAATAATGACTATGAGTGCTTCTGGTTTCCTTTAGTTTCCATCCCAGGAGTGTGCATTTGTGTGTAAGTCTGGCTGGAAATATGTTCCATGACTTTCTGTGCCAATCTGTCCCTTGCTGCAGGGGTTTTTGTTTTTAAAAAAATTCCCCAAAAAAAACCCTGTAAAACCCGGGAAACCGGGGCCCAAAGAAAATTTTTTTTTTGCAATAACTAAAAGATGGTTACCCTTCTAAAACTGGTGCGGGATCAAACAGGGAAAGCCCTTTTGGCCCTTAATTTTGCAAACAGTCCCCAAATTTTCAGGTTGGGAGGGCAAATTGGAAAATGTGAAAAATTTTAAAAATTTAAACCCCATTATAATACTTTTCCCAAAATTTTTTTTTGGGAAAAAAAGATATTTTCTGTGCCCAAAAAATTTTAATTTGGAAGGGGTTAATTTTTCCCCGGGGAAAAATAGTGGGGGTTAAAACCAATTAAACCCCAGAAAAAAACGGTTTCTTAATTTTTTTAAATTTTTAACAAAATAACCTTTTTCATTTTTTCTTATTTTTGGGGATAAGGGGGGGTTATTTTGGGAGGGAAAAAATTTTGGAAAATTATGTTATAAAGAAAGGGGTTTTTGGTTGGTAAAGGTTTTTGGGGTTAAGGGTTGTATATGTTGTTGGGTTTTTGGGGGGGATAGGGGGGAAAAAGGGGAAAATTGGGGTTTTGAAATGGGAGATTTTTTATTGGGAAAAATTTTTTAAGGGTTTTTTTGGGGGGGTGGGAATTTTTAAGATGGGGAATGACCCGGGGTTTAAATTTGTATTTTAGGGGAGCCCCTGGGGGAGCAAAAAAGGGAAAGGGGCCATTTTTTTTAAAAAAAAATTGCCAAGTTGGGTGATAAGGCGGGGAAAACCCTCTCAAAATGGAAAGGCCCTGGGGACACTGTTTTTTCCTTTAAAACGGGGAAAGCAGCCCAACTATTAGTCGGGGGGGTTGGAGTGCAGGAAAAAAAAGGGACAGTTAGAAAGTTGTAGGAAATTTCAATAACCCAAAAAGACAAATAATTTTTCCCCCCCAAACCGCCCCTTAAAAAATTTTTTCTGCCTCCCCTGGTCCCCGGGGGGGGTTTGGATTTGGGGGACCGGGTGGAAAAAATTACTGGGTGGGGGCCTGCCGAGGGAACCTTACCTGTCGTGGCCCATTTTAACCAAATAAAAAGAATCCCATGGTAGGTGGAGGATAAAAAAGAATAATTTTAAAGCTCTAAAACTAAAAGCTAAGGGGAAAGGGGACCTCTAAGGTTGTTTTCCCCCCCGGTTTACTGTTGTGGCCATGCCTACGCGGAAAGAAGCGGGAGTTCAGGGATTAAAAATGCAGGGCTGTTTTTTTTTGGTGTGGGACAAAATTTTTTTGGGTTTTTAACCCCACGGGGCTAAATTTTTCTTTGGGGTACAATCTTTTTTTCTACGGGAAAATTTGGAAACCTAAAAGGGAAAGGTGGTCTCCTGGGGGCGGGGGGAAGAAATTCCTCAAAGGGGGTGCGGGAGTATTTAAACTGGGGGATGAGGGGGGGGAGGACAATTTTAAAAAAATAAAGGGGGTAGAAAATTTTAGAGAGGGGGCAGACTATATGGGCTGGGGGAGAAGGGGAAACCGAAGGGGGGGAAATTTAGACCTTTGGGAATAAGGAGATCCATGTGTTGAAAACAAGCATTAAGATATGGGTCCCCCAAAAAATATCTCATGAACCCCTCATGTCACCCCTACTAAGTTTTAAATTATCAAATACATGTTTTCAACAAAGGTTAATTTTAAAATCCCATCCCAAATCTACTGAAGCAAGATGTAAAATTTTCCATGTGCCCCAACTGAACTGGTAATTTTTTAAATTCTCATTTTGTCTACTGAACAGGTAATGTAGGATTCCAGGGCCACTAAGGAACATGTTAAAATTTTTAATTTCCCAAACCATTTATGGGAAAGTGTAAAACTAAAGGGAACTTAAAATTTTTTTTTCAAAAAATCCAGAATTCTTGCAAACAAAAGGGGGGAAAGCTTGAGGCATTTGTTTTAGAGGAGCAGTTTGATTTTGGTTTGGGTATTGCGAAACAGGGCGGGAACTTTTCCCCACATTATTTTTGGGGCCGTAATCATAGACCCCCCAAACATCCTAAGGAATATATAGGGAACCCAATAAAAATAATCAAATTGGTTTCGGGCACACAGGCGGAAACAGTAATAATAAGGGGTGACTTTAAATTCCCCCAGGCTTTGACGGGGGCCCACGGTTTTTGCATCAACTGAAAAGGGAAGGAAGTTCCTCAATCTGTTAGAGTATTTAATTTTTATTGGGAAATTTTGGGTTTTTAGAATTTGCACAGAAGTGAAAGCTCCCGTTTGGGTCTGGTCATTTTTTAAAAAAGCAGAAAATTGTTGGAGCGGTCCCCTGTTTTTTGAAAAACTAGGGAACACGACCAAAATATAAAATTTTTCTTTAGTGAAAAATGGGGAAAAAAGAAACTGAGCGAGGGGGGCAAAAACATTTAATTTTTAAAGGGCCCAATTTCCCCTTTTTGAAAAGGGGTCCAATACGGGCATAGACCCGGAGAAGCTATTTGCAAAAGTGGGGTAGAAGCCCAATTTTGGGAAAACTTTAACCCCTTTTTCCCACATTTGTCGTACTCATAAAAGGCAATGTCGGGTAGGGGTTCCCGCAAAATTTCCGTATGAGTATGTCCCAAAGGGATCTTTGGGGCGCCCTTTCAGCGGAGGCGCAAGGGCGCGGGTGGAAACCAGCGGTATATTTCCACTGGCCTGCCGCATCTCCCCCCGGGGCCCAAATGAAACTCCGGCCCGCGGGGATTAAACCCCCCATGTCCGCAAAATCGTGGTCGCACCAAACGCAGCGGGGGGCGGGAGGGGTGAGCTCCTGCTGCCCGTGATAACGGTGGGAGTAAACCGGGGCCCCGAAGGCCCCCGGGGACTTTTGGGGGAAATACCAAAAAAGGGGCCCCGGAAAGCTGGAAAGAGGGGCATCCGGTTTTGCTGGTGACATCACGATGCCCACAATGCATTTTTGGGGGCAGCGTGAAAAACAGTTTTCCATGGAGACCAGCATAAAAGTATAAACTGATTTTCCTATTTAAAGAACGATCTGACCCATCGTTCAAGCAAATTTTCCCCCCCCCCCTTGGGAAAATTTTAAAAAAGTGTGGAAAAAAAAGTAAAAAAAAAAATGTAAAAAAAAATTAAAAAAACAAAAACAAAAATTTAAAAAAAAAACACGTTTTCAACGCCCTTTTTTTCCCTTTTACAAAAGCCAAACCAAAAACCCCCCCCAAAAAAATAAAAAAAATAAAAAAGTACCCATATTTGGTATCGCCGCGTGCGTAACGACCCCCCCTAAAATATGTCATGTTTAAATTTAACCTGTAAAAAGGGGAACGCCGTAAAAAAAAAAAAACCCAAAAAACATCAATCCAACGAATTTGGGGATTTTTTATTCATCCGGGAGAAAATAAAAATGGATTAAAAAAATCATCAAAAACTCTAAACATCTATTGGGTGCCAATTAAAAAAGTCATTTTTTCCCGCAAAAAAAAAAAGGGGCTTTTTTAAAACAGCTCTTTATGCGGGAAAAAATTTAAAAAATTCTGGCTATTAAATATAAACGATCATAAATATTTTTTTTTACACAAAAAAAACACCCTTTTTTTTTTTTTTAAAAAAAATTGTGCTTTTCAAAATTTAAAAAAACTACATAAATTGGGATCCCCATTATCGTTCCCCAACCCACAGAGGGAAAACCCAAATTGTCATGGAATACCATCTGAACACTATTTTAAAAAAAAAAAATAAAAAAAAACTGCTAGGATTTCCCGAAAATTTTCCTTTAACCCACAGAAATAAAACTAACCCTTTTCATGGATACTGCACGGGGAACACTAAATTTAAAAAAAAAATAAAAAACAATTTCTAGGAAATTCCCCGTTAAATTTTTTTTTACCCTGCCTTCCCAAAAAAAAAAAAATTTTTAAAAAACATCATAAAGGGCTTTTTCCCCCCCAAAAATGTTACCAAAAAAAACGCAAACCCTCCCCGCAAAAAATAAATCCCCAAAAAAGCTCCATAAAAAGAAAAATAAAAAATTATTGGGTCTCAGACCCCAAGATCCCAAAAAAGTTTTTTTTCCTTTTCAAATAAAAGTGTTTTTTAAAATTGTGTAAAAAAGTAAAACATTAAAAAAATATACAAATGTTGGGATCGCTGTAAACGTATCAACCGTTGAAATAAAACTAAATGTCCCTTTATTTCCGCAAAAAATGACCGCTGTAAAAAATAAAAAAAAAAAAAACACTTTATATTGCTTATTTTGTCAAAAAAAACCCCACAAAAACCTTAAAAAAAAAGTGATCAAAGCATCACCCTTCCCCCCGTAAAAGGTACTTTAAAAAAATCAAAATCATCTCGTAAAAAACAACCCACAAGCAGCTCCATATCAAAAAAAATTTAAAAAGCTATGGCTGCAAAAATAGGACAACATAAAAAAAAGCAACTTTTTTAAAACTCGCTTCTATTGTTTTAAAAGTAATAAAACATAAAAAAAATATATAAAATTTTATAAACATTGTAATTTTAAACCCACCGCAAAGTAAAGTTTTTTCCCGTTATTTTTTCCCCCTAGGCAATACGTAAAAATGAAGCCCCAAAAAAATGGCGGAAAATGCGTTTTTCCCCCCCTTTCCCTTTCAAAGGCCCCCAAAGCTAAAAAAAAAACCTACGGAACAAACCCTTTCACCCAAAATGCAAAATACACCCTTAATGAATCCCTGAGGGGTGTTTTAAATTTCCCAAAAAGGGGGAAAATTCCCGGAAGGTTTTTAAAACCCGTTCAAAACTTTGGGGCTTTGCAGATGCGACATGGCCCCCCCCACCAAAATCTGTGCGCCCAAAAACCAAAAAGCGCCCCCCTCCCTTGTAAACCCCCCCCATGGGGCCCCCCAAAAAGCATTTACACCCACATGTAGGGTATTGCCGAAATTGGAAGAAATTGCGTTTAAAACAAAATTTTGGGGGTTTTTTTTCCAAATTCCCTTTTAAAAAAAAAACATTTTTAGCTAAAATTGCAGATTATTGTAAAAAATATTTTATTTTTTTTTTTTTTTTTTTTTTTTTTTTTTTTTTTCAAGGTTTTTAAAAAAAAAATTTTTGAAACGCCTGTGGGGTCGATATACTCACTACAAACCCCCGGATATATTTCCCTTTAAAGGGGGGTAATTTTTCCCAAAAGGGGGGCTTATTAGGGTATTTATTGAGTTTTTGGGAAATTAGGGTGTCCGAAACTGAAATGGGCCCCTAAATAAAAAACATAATGAAAAATGACACCCCAAAATCCGGTAGGTGCTCCTCCTATTCTGGGGGCTTTGGTTGAGCCAAATAAACACTAGGGCCCCATATGGGATATCTAGAAAAAAGGGAGGGAAACTGGGAATCAATATAAAGTTGCATTTACCCGATCACATTTTCCCTATTCCCTTTTCCCAAAAATGGGAAAATAAATTGAAAAACTGCAAAAAATTTTTAAATTTTTGAAAAAATTTTTTTCCCCTTTGCTTTAATTTCCCGTGAAACACCCAATTTTGGGGTTTAAAAAACTTCCTTTAAATTCGGGTTTTTAATACTTTAAGGGGGGGTAGTTTCTTAGATGAGGTCCCTTTTGGGGTTTCTAACAAAACAAGGGCAAAGAAAGTCACGGGTTTGAACTTTGGGCTGTCCCCAAAAATTGAATATTTTCAAAATTTTTTTTTAGAAAATTTTAAAAAAACTACTAAAATTTTTTAAAACCCCCTAATTTTCGTAAAAAAAAAAAAAGACATTTAAAAAAATGATGGCCCAAAATACAGCAGACATAAAGGAATGCTATTATAAAACTATTTTAGGGAAAAACCATCTGTCTTTACATGGGGAGAAATTTTTTTAAGTTTGAAATTGGGAAATTTTTTTTTCAAATTTTTCCAAAGATTTAATTTTTTTATTTTTCCCCAAAAAAAAACAAGCTTTTTTTGGGCCCCAAAATTTTTTTACTAACTTAAAACACAATTGTCACGAGAAAAAAATCTCTGAATTTACATGGGTGGGTTTTTAAAATTCAAAAAGTTTTTCCCCAAAAATAAAGTTGGGCACATGAAAAGATTTAAAAAATGGGCTCTGTCAAGAGGGGCCAAAAATGGCTTTCCAAACGGTTTAAAGGGGGTTTAAAAAGACTCCGGAGAACAATATAGCAAAATAAATTTCCCATTGGGGAACAAGTATGGCCCAATTTAAAACCCAAATCCAACATGACTTTTTAAACCCTTTTGTTAAAAGGGCAATAAATAATAAAAAAGGACATTTAAAAAATATACCGTATATACTCTATTATAAGCCGACCCGAGTATAAGCCGAGGTACCTACTTTTGCCACAAAAAATGGGAAAGCTTATTGACTCGAGTATAAGCCTAGGGTGGAAAATGCAGCGGCTACTGGTAAATATCAAAAATAAAAATAAATACCAATAAAATTACATAGGCAGTTTAATGTCCCCAATAGGCAGATATATGTCCCCCATAGGCAGGTATAGGCAGTTTAATGTCCCCCACAGGCAGTTATAGGCAGGTTTATGTCTCCCATAGGTAGTTATAGGCAGGTTTATGTCCCCCATAGGCAGTTATAGGCAGGTTTATGTCCTCCATAGGCAATTATAGGCAGGTTTATGTCTCCCATAGGCAGTTATAGGCAGGTTTATGTCCCCCATAGGCAGTTATATGTCCTTATAGGCAGGTTATAGGCAGGTATATGTTCTAATAGGTCGGGTATATTCAGGTATAGGCTGGTATAGGTAGGGTATAGGCTGGGTATAGGCAGGTATAGGCTGGGTATAGGCAGGTATAGGCTGGGTATAGGCTAGGTATAGGCTGGTAATAGGCAGGTATAGTCTGGTAATAGGCAGGTATAGTCTGGTATAGGCAGGTATAGTCTGGTATAGGCAGGTATAGGCAGGTATAGGCTGGTATAGGCTAGGTAAAGACAGGTATAGGCTAGGTATAGTCAGGTAATAAAAAACAAACACTTACCTGACTCCCTCGCCGCTCCACCTCCTCGCTGTCCGGCCTCCCACGCGCTCTCCTTCCAATTGCTGGCACAGGCGGCTGATGTCATGAGGCCGCGCACGCAGCGTGATGACACACGCTGCCTGTGCCGGAAACTCCGGGCAGCCGCGAGTCTGCTTGCGGCTGTCCGGAGTCTACTGCGGCGCAGGGAGCGCTCGCTCTTTGCTCCGCAGTGGTATCTTCCCCTCTATGCGCTCCGGAGGAGTCACATATAGTGGAAGAGATTGCCAACAGCGACGGGCCACGGCAGTGCCCGTCGCTGTCAGCTGTACTCGGCATTCTGCTATATGCGCTCCCTGAGGAGTCACATGTAGCAGAAGTGTCCCTGCCGGCGCACGGGCCATCGCAGCGCCCGAGCGCCGACAGTGAAAAACTCGGCTTATACTCGAGTATATATGGTAAGTCGGAGGGGTCAGCATCAGCCTTTGAAAATTATAAAGAGCTTAATAAAATCTGTAAAAAAGTGATAAAAGAAGCTAAAATTCAAAATGAAAGGCAGGTCGCCAAGGACAGCAAGATAAACCCAAAGAAATTATTTAAGCATATAAATGCCAAACAGCCAAAGTCGGAGGATGTAGAACTCTTAAAAAACTGTACTGGGGAGCTGGTCACTGGGGACCAGGAGAAGGCAGAGGTGCTGAATAGGTTTTTCAGCTCAGTATATACTAACACTGAGAAAGCAGTTGATGGGGGTGGCCCCAGTACAGATGTAGGTAGTGCCAGTACTGTTAACACATCATCTGCTATAATTGATTGGCTCTGTGTAGAAATGGTCCAAGCCAAGTTAAATAAGCTTAATGTGAACAAGGCTCCAGGCCCTGATAGCATACACCCAAGAGTTCTTAAAGAGCTCAGCTCGGTTATCGGTGTTCCCTTATATATGATATTTAGAGATTCTCTGGTGACTGGTATAGTGCCAGGAAACAGGCGCAAGGCAAATGTGGTTCCCATCTTCAAAAAATCTCCAAATCTTGCCCAGATAATTATAGACCAGTAAGCTTAAAGGGGATGTATCGCTTCGTCAGCTCAGCTGTTCTCTTGTAGCTTGATTTTCTCAGTTCCTGAAATCCAGGGGCTTTTCTTCCCCTCCCAGTTGGGTGTTTCTTAATTGAAGGGAGATGACATCATCCTCCACTTCACTGTTCATTCTCGCTCCCAAGTCAGTGTGTTCAAACCCCCCCCCCCCCACCTCCACATGTCACTGTGTCGTTCCTCACCTTTTACAGTCTTATTTTGTAAGAGCTGTTTACATACCACCGCCCTGCATACAGTCTAGATAGCCTGCTATGAACTCAGAGCACTAGTCTCTTCTACTCTCATAGCTGGAGGTTTGTTACAGTTGAATCCAGTCTTCTATGAACTCCTCCAGAGCACAGATCCGTCTCCCTTCTATGCAGGAGCATTAGGCACCGAGGCACAATTCTGCTGTTTTCTGATTGCAGAAGCAGCTGCAGTGTCACTGAGGAACTGGTGGCTGTGCAGAGTGAAATGTTGCCGGCCCCTTACATGCAGGAGCATTAGCCACCGAGGTAAAATTCTGCTTTTTTATTTATTTTAGAAGCAGCTGTGGGGTTACTGTGCTTCTGCTGGCTGTACAGAGTGAATTGTTGCCGGCCCCTTATTTTGAGTGAGAGAGGCAGGAATGCACGCTCGCGTGAATATGACCAGGGGCCTGACAGAATGTAAATCAGTAGAGACATCCGCCAATGAAATGAAAGGAGGTGGAATCCGACCAGCACTGGGGAACAGTGTTTACACAAAACAAAAATAAGGGAAATCAAGATAGCTTTGCAAATGGAATCCAATTTCAAAGGTGCTTGTTTTCACTGTCCCCTTATTCTGAAGACCATTTAATGAAATGATACAACCCCTTTAACATCTGTTGTGGGAAAAATGTTTGAGGGACTATATGCAGGAATATGTGGAAGAATACAATATTATAAGTGATTGCCAGCATGGTTTTACTAAGGACAGAAGTTGTCAAACCAACCTGATCTGCTTTTATGAAGAGGTGAGTAGAAGTCTGGATAGTGGGGTGGTTGTGGATATTGTATTTTTATACTTTGCAAAGGCATTTGACACTATCCCTCATAAGCGTTTGCTGGGTAAATTAGAATCCATTGGGTTACAAATAACAGTGTGTATTTGGATTAAAAACAGATCGTATTCAGAGAGACTCCTACTTTGAGTGGTCCCCGGCTATGAGTGGTGTGCCGCAGGGCTCATTCTTGGGTCCTCTTTTATTTAATATATTTATTAATGATATAGTGGAGGGGATCAATAGCACAGTTTCTATTTTTTACAGAAGACACCAAGCTATGTAGGGTAGTGCAGTCAATGGATGATGCTAATAAATTGCAAGCAGACCTGGACACACTGGATGTTTGAGTATCCACTTGGCAAATGAGGTTCAATGTGGATAAATGTAAGGTTCTGCATCTGGGTAGAAATAATCTGCAGGCATCATTTGTCCTAGGTGGAGAAAAACTTGGAGAATCACTTCTTGAGAAAGATCTGGACCTTCTTGTAGATCATAGACTACAAAACAACATGCATTGTCAATCAGCTGCCTCTAAGGCAAGTAGGACATTGGCATGTATTTAAAGAGGCATGGACTTGCGGAACAGGGATGTAATTCTACCGCTGTATAAAGCAATGGTGTGACCTCACATAGAATATGCTGTTCAGTTCTAGGCTCCAGTTTATAGAAAATATGTAATGGAGCTAGAGAGTGTGCAAGGACGAGCAACCAAACTTATAAGGGGAATAGAGCCTTTTAGTTATGAGGAGAGGTTAGTAGAATTTAACTTGTTTAGACTTGAGAAAAGACAGCTTTGGGGGACATGATTAATTTATATAAATATATAAATGGTCCCTACAAAAAGTATGGGAAAAATTATTTCATGTAAAACCTCTTCAAAAGACAAGGGGACATTCCCTTCGGCTAGAGAAAAAAGGATTCAATCTCCAGAGGAGAAAAGCGTTTTTCACTGTAAGAACTGTAAATTTGTGGAATAGCCTGCCGGAGGAGCTGGTTGCAGGAGAAACAGTTGGGAGTCTCAAGAAAGGCTTAGATATCTATCTGAAACAAAAAAATATTAATGCGTATGTAGCTATGTAAAATTCTGGATCCTGGATGGTGGTGGCTCTGGGGTCAGAGCTGGGGTCTCCCCCGGAGCAGATTGGTTCTTGCCTTGTGGGTTTCAGGGCATTAACCAGTGGGGAGACTGGGCTTAAAATCCTTGTCTCCAGACCTTCACCCACTTTTTCCTCACCCTTGGTTGAACTTGTTGGACACGTGTCTTTTTTTTTAACCGTACTATCTATGTAACTATGTAACTTTCAGATGTGGTGAAAATTGTGTGGCTTGTCCCTTTATTTTTCAAAGTCGTTTGAGGACAAGAATGGAAAGAAATATTTTTTGCGGGATTTTTTGAATTGTATATCAGAAGGATTAGTGTATTTATGTATGTGTGTCTGTCGATTGCTATATGTAGGGAAAACCATCTGACAACTCCGTCGGCGCATTGGAGATCATTTGGGAAATGTGAGAAATAATAGGGACACAACCATTGCCTGGAATGTCTGGAAGTGTCATGGGGGAGATCCAACTTGCCTAAAATTTCTTGTGATTGAGATTAGTCGCCCGTCGCCCAGAAAAGGTGACCTTGGTAATAGAATTTTGCGTAAGGAAATAGAATGGATTTACAGATTGGGGACAGTAAACCTGAATGGTTTGAACGATTTGATTGCTTTTTGTAGATATTCTTTGGTCTTTTTCTTGATGCTAGTTATTAGATATACCATATGTATGTGGGAATCTTGGATCATGATGGATCTTAACCCTTTTTGACTGATATGATGGGCAGTAGTGTTACTGTTTTGAGCCAACGAGAGTATAATTTTTTCCCTTCAACCCTTACCCATCACATATCATGTTTCAGGCAGTAGTTGTGTTCATATTTATTTATTTTGTATTAATTTTTTGTCATGGTACATTTGTTTGGGTATATTTATATATTTTTTTATTATCTATATCATTTATCCTTAGGCCGTGTTCACACGGCTTATTCCCGACGGATTTGTGAGCCGGATTGCGCTCACAAATCCGCCGTGAATAAGGGGCGGGACGGGGGTGGGGACGGAGCGCGGCGGGGGCGCCACTCCCCGGCCCCATAGACAATGCATTGTTTATGGCGCGTCCGCGCCGTAAATAATGTGCATGTCACTTTCTCCCCCCGCGGTGGATTCGCCGAGCGGGGAGGAGCGACGGAATCCACTGTTCTCTATGAGAGCAGTGGATTACCATAATTACTCCGACGGATTGGCGCCGTATTGCAGTGCAAATCCGGCGTGCAGTACGGCGCCAATCCGCGGCAAAATAAGCCGTGTGAACGAGGCCTTATTTTGAGTTGAGAAATAATTCTGATAATATGTAATATTATTATTTAAGTAGTTGCCTGTTCAATTTATAAAATTAATATACTTAGCATAGGATGAGGGCCTCAGGTTTAAGTCTTAGCTTACATTTGATGATATGTATAAGGCAATATTTAAAATGGCCCAGTAATACATGTTATGTCGCTCTGTGTGCATGGCATATGGAAGCCGCATGAGGCGCAGGCACGGCGCAACGTTGATAGTATGCAGGTGTGGTGTGATGCTGTATGATGCGCAGGTGCAGTGGGATGTTGAATTGTGCGCAGGTGCGGCGCAATTGTGTATGACGCGCAGGCGCGGCGTGATTATGTATTTTTGCGGAATTTATGGCGGATGCCAGCACATGTGTATTGGCACATTTTTATGACATGTACATGGCTTGCCGATCCATTGAACCATGCTGGTACGTAACTGGGCTTTATTATCTTGATTTATCTCTTTTGACAGCGTAAGTGGTAAATATACTGATGGGAGGGGCTTTAACCACTTTAACCACAGGGTGGATTCATTACATCTGGGTTACGCCCAGACATCAGTGGTTATTAGACATCATTTTTTTCCACGATTACAGCTAATGGCATGAAGCTAGTCCCTTGATGAACCTGCATCTTGAGGGAAACGTGTCGGTACTATGCCATACAGAGAAATTTGAGCTGTATCTCATCTAGGTTCTATTTTTTAATACCTTTATTACCCAAAATTTGTCTGTTTGTAGGGGTATATTAAGGTTTATTAGGGGCAGTCATGGGGAGGTGATGACCTTACTGGTAGAAAAGATTTTCAAAGGGACTTTACAGGGTGAATTTTCTTCTTATTGTTTTTTTCTTTTTCCTTTTTGTACAACCCTTCACAATTTTTTTTTCTGTTAGACTATATGCAGATTTTGGAGACTGATCTACTGCATCGGTATCGTGAGTGATGGCACTTATCACTGTATTCCATGTTTTTGCATGATTTTTGCTCCTCTCCATACAGGATGGCCCCTATCGTTGTTATCTTTCTTTATTTTAAGGGGTTTATTGGATTTTAATGTAATTTAAATGAAGGTGTAAATTTTATTATTTTTTTTCTTCTTTGCAGTGATTTAAACTTTATTCTCCCTTTATTCAAATCACTGGTCAGACCATACATGGAATATTGTGACCAGGGGTGTGTGGCCTAACAGGAAATGTAGACGGACGTGATTTGGGTGAGCTCTTTCACTTGGTCTGCCTCACAAACTGCTATTTCACTGTCTATGTTGCACAGCACCCACATGGCCTAGCCGGAAGTGGTGGCCATTAGAAAGCTACAGTGCAGTATATCTACCTGGCACCGCCATTAGACTGGGGGACAGTGGACCAATTTAAACATGGCACGTAGCAGCCCCAACCTACATGCGCTCAGGTCCTGCTCCCGAGCTGCTTTACCGAGGCCACTTGCAGTGGTGCACAGCACAGCCCAAGCTCCTCAAAGGGCTCCTGGGGCTGCAGTAACTGCGCAGAACACTTCCTGCCGGTACTCACCACCAGTCGCCGAACATCGCGGCTTGCGCCGTTCGTAGCAGTCCAGGGATTGAGCTTGAGACAGGCTGCGAGTGGTGAGAATCTTCTGGCGGTGAGTGTGTTCACTTGTCTCCTCAGGTAATGGAAGGATTCCTGAGTGGGGTGCGGTGGGTCTTGCACCCCCCTGCCGGTGATCTCTTCAGTCCAAGTACACCACGGACACTTGCTTCTGACAACATATTGCCTGTGCAGGTACACCTCACCCCTGCCACAACCTGCTGGGGGGCACTTTTTATGCAATTAATTCGCTTCCTCTCCTGGTCAGCAGGATCCTTTGCACTTCTACATTGCTTGTATCAAAGGCTTAATACTTATTTGCCCTCCTCTGCACTCAAGCCCTGCATTGATAGGGGTCCAGCCCGTACAAGAACCCCAGCTTTCAAATCAGTTGATAACCCCTGGCTGGCTGGTGCCTTGCAGCAACGTCCTACGTAGGAAGGAGTTTTAGTTATACAACAAAATGAATCATTGATGGTGAGAAGATGTGTATCACATCACTTCCTGGGTTATCTTCTCCATTTTTCATCATCTGGTGATTATTAAGAGACAAAGATATTTTAAAAGCTTATATATCTGTACAAGACCTCCTATACTTACCTCTTATGGTCATTTTTGGCTGTTATTAGCTAAATTAAGCCTACACTTGATCAGTACCTACTAGGGGAACAAAAAAATGGGGCCCACCTCTTCAGCCATTTTTTATTTCCTGTTTTGCTACCACTTCCTTTCCTCATCCGCATTTAAACCGCTAACCCCCCAGGTCCTGCCGGGGTAAAAGTAAAGTAATTTTTTACAAATTTTTAATTTTTGGGAAAATGTAAAAAATTTACATAAAGGGCCCCCCCTCCCAGCATCTTTCCCCACTTAAATTTAAAAAGGCCCCACATACCTGGCCCGGGCCCCGTCTTTTCCTCCCCCAAATCCCCACAAAAAAATATAGAAGTAGCGGGCTTAACCCCCCAAACTGAAGGGACAGCAGAGTCGCAGGGGAGGGATCCCCTGTTCGGGCCCCCCCCCCTTCCCACCCAGGCTCCCAAAAAGTCCCTTCCCCACCCTGCTTAAAATAAAACCACCACTTTATTCTAAAAGAAAATATGAAAAAAGGGGCCACTTTACAGTTTTTTTCCCATGCAAACCAAACCCGGGGCAAAAAGGGCAGAATTTTTTTCCTTTTTGTGACATCTCTATTGGGTGCTTTGACACCCCAAACATACCTGCTTGGGGGGTTTTGTTCCCTTCTTTTTTTTGGGGACCAAAAATCAGAACACTGAGACAGGGCCTTTTCTACAATCAAATTTTTAACCCCCCCACCATCTTTAAAGGCCCTTTACTTCACTTTTAGCCATGGGTTAAAATATTTTTTTTAAAATTAGTTCCCGGAATTTTTTTTGTCACTACTTTTACTGAAATTTAAAACATCCGAATGTTTAAAAAAACCCCCGCTACAAAATGCTTCCAAAAGACTGGGTTCTACTCATGACTATGGGAAAATTTTAACTCGTCCCGGCCCCTGGCCCTGCTTTTAAAACCCAAATAAACCTTTGAACCTGGCAATAAAAACAAGCACGTGTAATTTACAATCTTAAAAAAAAAATGTCAAGGCGCACAAAACTTTTTACTCAAGATTCCCCAATTCTTTTTGACAATTTTAAAAACCTACAGCAAAGTCCTGTTAAACAAAAAAGGGAACAAAGGATGATATTGGGGAAAATTTCCCAAAATTACCCACTGACCTAAAAGCTTGTTTTTTTCCACTCTTTGTTGACCCTTTTTGATGCTTTTCCCCTGCTACGAGACCACTATCCACGGGCCCCTTTTTTTAAAATTTGGGGGGGATGGGGGGGGGGCCAAAATATTGTGCATCCTAACCCAAAAAGCTCTGTTTTACTTTCTTTTACCCTATTTTCCACTTTAAGAAAATGACCGGGCAAACCCGAGTCCCCCTAAAAGGATTTCCCAAAAATTTGGGTGAATTTGTGGGGCCCCCCTGCCCCCTTAAATTTTAAAAATAAGGTGACCGCTCACAACAACCCCGGGTGCCAAAATTTAAAGAACCGACAGAAAAATGTGAAATTCAGAGGGATTCCTGAATCGGTTTTGAATAGTGACCTTATATTGTACCTACAGCGCCTCATTAAGGTTATCCTATGTCTTTTCCCCAAAAAAAATCTATTGGGTTGACAGGGCCCCGTAGGGGGGGGGGTACCAAAACCACCCCCCCGGCCAGCCTAATTTGGGGGAAAAATTTAAAGCAAAAATAACTTTTTTTTAAATCAAGGAATTTAATTCTCAAACCCCAGCCAACATCTCAACCAACTACCAAATCCATTTTATAATGTCAAACTATTTACCGGCCCCTCCCGAATTACCATCCAAGCAAGAAGAGTCCTCTCACCCATCACTACAACCATACAACAAGATAACATCAATTACAGATTTTCCTACAAAGATTATTACTCAAAGTAATGGAGAAACCCACATAATCTCGTCCTTGACTGACAGATCAAAAACGCTTTTTTCCCTTGGGGGCCCTTTTTCCCCCCCACTCCTTTTCAACCACAACCATCATCATCTGTAACCAGAGTTCTGACGTGGTGGTTCAAATCTTTTCCACATATGATTGCCTTTCCCAGTGGTTTAGGTCCTGGACTACCTATATTGGTATCCTGCAAACCCTCAGCCTCTGAGTGGTTCTCCTGAGGTGTTTCTGCCATGGTATTCTTTTTTTTTTTGTTTTCAATTTTTTTAACTTTTTTTTAAGGTTTTTTTTGCTTTTTACAAGATATTCAAAATTTTAAATTTTTTTCTTTCCCGTCTAATTATTCCTTAAAAATTTAAAGGGGTTAAACACCCCCTTTTAAACAATCAAGACCCCAAATTGGGGGGGGGGAAAGGGAAACACAAAAAAAAAAAGGCAAAGTTTTTTTATTGCATAAAGTAAAATTTTGTCCCCCCCTTTTTTTTTTTTTTCAAAATCATAAAAATTCAAAGAAGATTTAAAAAAAGGAAGATTCATTATTTTTGTATGTGTGATTGATGGCATCACATGCACTTTTGTAAATATTTACGCTCCCAATTCTATCCAAATTAGGTTTGATAATAGACTCTTCAAAAAAGTTGCAAAAGTTTTAAAAGGTACAGTTGTTTGGGGGTGGAAATTTTTAAATTTTGTCCCAAAGAAACGACTTGGAAAGTAAAATCTAAAAAAACCCCAAAAAAAAGTCAAAAAAAATCCCTGGAAACAACAGGGCCACCCTTTTAAAAATACTGGGAGAATTTTTTGAAGTTTCACACCTTCTATTCCAAAAGTACAAAACCCCACAATTTTTCTCAAATTTTATATGTTCCTAATAATACAAAAATTAACTCCCCTTTCCCAATTGGGAAAACCATATCTCCATTTGGGGAACCCTCATCTGGGCAACAACAAATCCCAGCTTCTTAAAAAAAACCCTTGGGTTTTAATAATTTCCCCCTTAATAAAGGAACAGGGCCCTAAAAAAAGAAGCCAGGGGGCCCCAAAGCAATTTTTTTGGATGAGCCCCCCCCCCCCCCCGCCCACCTCCCCCCACCCCGAACAATTTTCCAATACATGCTGTTAATTTAAAGTAGATAATACAAAGGGGGAAATATCTTACCATACAAATCACCACATACTAAAAACCAAAAACAAACCCCCAATACTAAACCACATTCCCAAATAACGCTATTACATAGGAACCTGATTAAACCCCCAGAACTTGACCCCCAAAGTGACTGAATAAAAACCCCTACCCCTATTTCTAAATCAAAACAAAAAGGGACCAATAATACCGAAATTATAGTGCCCGTTTTGGGTGGAAATAAAATAGTGTACAAAACCCTCTGCAAACAAAAAAATTTTAACCTCCATAACAGTGCCATTATTTGGTAAAACCAGATACCCCAGGTCTTTAAAAATTTAGTTTACTTACATTTGGGGCCTCACGGGTGAGGGTCTTGTCTGAGGATTTGATCCCTTCTTTTTTCTTCTCAAATCGGTCCAGACCCCCAAAGATGATTTTCCTCCATCCACCATTTCGTCCCTGTAGAATTTTACAACACAAAACCTGAGCCCTCCTCCCCCCCTTTTTTTTAAATTTTTTCTTTTTCCCCAATGAGGGGCCCCCTCCCCCTAAAATTACAAACTCCCCATTTAAAATTTGGCCCAAAGGGTTAAAAATTTTACCCCCTGGTAATTATTGGGCTCCCCCAGCGGTATGTAGGAAAAAAGGGGCCCCCCGGGGGGGGGGAAAAAAAACCCCCCCCCCCGGGGGGGGGGGGGGGGGCCCCCCCCCCCCGGGGGTTTTTTTGGGGGGGGTTTTTTCCCCCCCTTTTTGGAAAAGGGTTGGGGGGGGGCCCCCAATTTGGAAAAAGGGGGGGGGCCCCCCCCCCCCCCGGGGTTTCCCCCCTTTTTTCCCCCCAAAAACCCCTTTTTTCCCCCAAAAAAATCCCCCCCCAAAAAATCCCCCCCAAAAAAAAACCCCCAAAAAAAAACCCCCCCCCTAGAAAACCCCCCTTAAAAAGGGCCCCCGGGGAAATTTCCCCCCCCCCCAAAAACCCCCCGGGAAAAAAAACCCCCCCCCCCCCCCCAAAAAAACCCCCCCCGGGGAAAACCCCCCCAAAAAACCCCCCCCCAAATTTGGGCCCCCCCAAATTTTCCCCCCCCTTTTTGCCCCCCCCCTTTTCCCCCCTTCCCCCCCCCTTTCCCCCCCCCCCCCCCAAAAAAATTTTCCCCCCCCCCCCAAAAAAAAGGGGCCCCCCCCCCCCCCCCCTTTCCCCCCCCCCCTTTTTTTTGGGGCCCCCCCGTAAACCCCCCCTTTTTTTTTTCCCCCTTTTTTTTCCCCCCCCCCCCCCCTTTTCCCCCCCCCCCTTTTTTTTAAAACCCCCAAAAAATTTTTTCCCCCCCCTTTCCCCCCCCCAAAAATTTTTTTTTTTAAAAAAAATTTTGGGGGTTTTTTTTTTTAGTTTTTTTTTTTCCCCCCCCCCCCCTTTCACCCCCCCTTTTTTTTTTTTTCCCCCCCCCTTCCTTCCCCCCGTTTGTTTTTTTACTCCCCCCCTTTTTTTCCCCCTTTTTTCCCCCCTTCCCTTTTTCCCCCTTTTTTTCTTTCCCCCCCCTTTTTTCCCCCCCCTTTTTTTTTTTCCCCCTTTTTTTTTTTTCCCCCCTTTTTTTCCCCTCCCCCCCCCCCCCTTTTTTTTCCCCCCCCCCTTTTTCCCCCAAAACCCCCCCCCCCTTTCCCCCCTTCCCCCCCCTTTTTCCCCCCTTTCCCCCCCAAAAATTTTTCCCCCCTTTTCCCCCCCTTTTTCCCCCCCCCTTTTTTTTTCCCCCCCCCCAAACAAAACCCCCCCCCCCCCCTCCTTTTTTTGCCCCCTTTTTTAAATTTTAAACCCCCCTTTTCCCCCCCCCCCCCCCCTTCCCCCCTTTCCCCCCCCCCCCCCCCCGCCCCAACCCCCAAAATTTTTTCCCCCCCCCCCCCCCCCCGGGGGGGGGGGCCCCCTTTTTTCCCCCCCCCCCCCCAAAAAACCCCCCCCCCCCCCCCCCCCCCCCCCTTTGGCCCCCCCCCCCTTTTCTCCCCCCCCCCCCCCTTTTTTTAAAAAAAAGGAAATTTTTTTTAAACCCCTTTTTAAAAAATTTTCCCCGGGAAAAAAAAGCCCCCCAAAAAAAAAAAAAAAAATTTTTTGGTTAAAAACCGGTTAAAACCCATTTTTTTTTAATTCTCCCCCCCCCCCACCCTCCTTCCTTTAAGCCCCCCTTAGGTATTCTCCCCCCCCTTTCCCTTTTAGAGCCCCCTGTGGGGTACCCCCCCCTTCCTTAAACCCCCCCAAAAGATTCACCCCCCCCCCACCCCGTACTTATTACTTACCGGGCCGCGCCCCCCCCCCGGTGTCTCTGTCTCCCTCCTGGCCCCAAACCTGCTGCTTTAGGCCTTGGGGCGGGGAAAAGGAACTCGCATCGGCGCGTGACGTCACTTGCCGGCGCCGCCTGCTACGTGTAGGGCGGGGGGAGGGACGCACAGCTCTCCCCTGCCCGCCTTTTTATCTTAATTGTATGCACCGCACGGACTGCATACAATTAAGAGGGGGGCCGGGCTGTGAAGCAAGGGGGGAGCCCCCCGGGGGCACGGGTCCCCCCCTCCCCCGGCTTCACAACCGGGCCCCCAGCCTGCCCCACCGCAGTGAACTGTTGTGTTCACGCCGGCGGGCCCAAGCGGGATCACAGGGGTAGAAAGGGGGGAGCAGCTCCCAGGGGGCCGGGGGGCCCCCCCCCAACCCCCGGGGCACCGTACAACTGCTCCCCCCAAATTTTACCCCCCCTGGAGGAAACAAACCACTTATCTCCTTTCTAACTCCAAACTACAACCAGAGTTACAGAAACAATTTAAGGAATATTTCTCCTTAAACTGCCTATCTATGCCAAATAACTTCTCACTGTGGAAAGCTCATAAAGCAAGTATGCAGAGGCCTCATCCAAATATCCTCAAAATTTAAAAAATAAGGAAATTGCTTCCTGGGATCCAAATATCCCCGGGTTTGAGACTAGTGTTAGGATTGCGTTGCTTCAGATCGATCATAGTCGATAGTCGGGCCCTACATAAGGGTTTTTTGATATGACATCGATTTTGCGCATGACCATTAAAAATCTAGGGAGAGCAACAAAACCTTCATTATTACACCCAAAAGGCGGAAAGCTGAAATTTAAAATCCACCCCCAGTCAAAGGAACTGCTACATCTTAGCAACACACTTAGTTTTTAAAAAATCACAGAAAAAAAGTCACCCCGACCATTTACTATCCATGTCTGTACCACAGCCTACCCTTAAACCTGCATCACCCCCAAATTAAAAAAATGCAAAAGGCAGTAGATTTGAACCATCATGTTACTTTAACTGGGCATTAATATCCCCCGCCTGGAACGCAGCATGAGCCCCCAAAACCCGCATGCCCCCCACATTTAAAAAGTGCCCGCAAAAAAAGGGGTCTTTTTAGCCACCATTTTAGTTTTAACTGGACATTGACTATACCTTCCGGGCCACAGCATGACCCCCAAAACCCGCATGCCCCCACATTAAAAAAGTGCCGGAAAAAAGAGTCTTTCAACCACCATTTTTTTTTTCACGACATTGACTATACCGCCTGGGCCCCAGCATGAGCCCCCAAAACCGCATGACCCCCACATTTTAAAAAAGGGCCGGAAAAAAATTTTTTCCAACCACCATTTTAGTTTCACTGGGCATTGACTAACCGTCCTGGGCCACACAAGACCCAGGCCCGGGGTTACAGTGGGTGCGGGGTTTTAAAAAGCCCGGGCCCTGGCGTCCTCATCTATTAACGGGGCGGGTTTAAAATCCCCTGATGCGCAGCAACAAAAAACTGTCGTGCTAAAGGCAGAGTGGGGGAAGCGGAAAAGTTGAGAACTCCACCCCTTCCTTTTGTACCAGCCCAATACCTGGGTAGCGCTTGCCCCCCCCGTATGATTGGACCTTTTGAGCTTCACTTGGAAAAACTGGTGGTTAACGCCCCGTTACCCCCAGGTCCCCTTTTCTTGGCTTTCCCTTTTTCTCATTTTACTAAACCCTGTGGAGGAAATGGTCCTTGTCCCTTTTTTTCTCTGTCCGTGCCCCCTTTCCCCAGCCCTTTCTGAATAACCTTTACATCGGGCCCAATTTTTTCCCTTTTAACCCCCTTTTTACAATCGGGAATTTTTTTTAACAGCATTTTGTACAAGCAAATTTTTTTTTAGTACTTTAATTCTAGAAAAAACTTTTTTTTTTCATTGTTTTAAAATGGGTTGTCTAATTTCGGGGAAATTGTAGCTATGTTAAAAAATCTTGCAAAAAAAATAAATTTTGAATATGTGTCCATTAACAGTGCCCCTACCATTCCCCTTTTCTGACAGCCCTTCACCCTTGGCCCTTTGACAATTGGGAAAAGAACAAATGTCTTTGAAAAAAACTTTTTTTAGAATGGACTTTTTGTATAGCCCCAGGGTACAGCAAAATCCCCCCCCAAAAATTCAAAGCTTGACCCTTGAGCCCCCTTTGGGTAAAATTTGTAAAGAAAAAAAGTCTGTTAGAAAAAAACTTTTTTTTTATAATAGGCCTTGAAAAATTTTTCGCATATCAAAGCAGCATGCCCCCAAAAATTTATAAAAAGGGATTTTCCCACCCAATGTTAAAAATTGTGAGGGAGAAATCCCACTTATAAACCCCACATTTCGTTACAACGGCCCCTGATTTTTGGCTGTACCCTCACAGTTTCAGGGCCCCCCCAAAAAATTATAAATATGATTTCCCTACAGCCACTTTTAAAAAGTAAAGGGGGGAAATGCCACTTAAACCCCCAAAATTTCTTTTCCCAAAGGCCCCATAATTATAGCTTTTCCCTCACAGAAAACATGACCCCAAAAAATTATAAATATGACTTCTCACCCTTTTTAAATTGTGGGGGAGAAATGCCACTTAGAAAGTCACATTTCTTTTCCCCAAGGACCGATTTTTGGGCTGTATTTTAAACAGCAACATGACCTAAAAATCATTAAACAATGAAAAAATTCTTAAGAAAAAGGAGTAAAGGGAAATTACGGTTTTTGTAAATTAAAACCTTGCGGGTTTTTTTACAGTCTCCTACCCCAAAACCACAAAATAAACTGTTGGGGAAAAGAGAAAAAAAATTGCGTAACAAATGTTTAAAAATTTTTAAAAAAAATTTTTCAAGGGGACCATTTCGGGTTTGAAAAGGAATGTGAAGTAGACGGCAACAAAATCGGTGACCTGGGAAAATTGGGGGGGCCACAACATCATAAGAGACCCATGCCGATTAAAACTTTTTGGGAAAGTCAAACGATCCACTTTAATCGTGGAAAGCCGGATGCTTTTTGTCTGAAATTTTGACTCCTCCAGCGTGCTGAAGGCCCGGGCTCAGATTTTGACGCTGGAGCTGGGAAATGAAAAACCCCTTTCTATGGCGTAAACCGAGCCAGTTTGGGCCATTCCCTTTTTGGGATCCCCAGAAGCTTTGGGGTTCCGGAACCCCATCCCAAAAAAACTTTGGGTTTTGAGCGCAGTAGCCCGTGCACCATGATTTAAGCTGATCCTGTGTTTTTGGTGTGTCCCCCCTCTTTGCTGCGTTGGTGAGGGGGGGTAAACAAAGATTGCCAAAGGGGTTCCCCCCCATTAGGCTTCTCCCACCTTGCTTGTGTCCCAAGCACGCCACTTGGCATTTCTACTGCTTTCACGTCGTGATTGTTTTTTTCCCACCGTGACTTTTTGGGGAAATAAAGCAAAACGAACAAAAGTCCCCAAATTTTGATCAATCAGCAAGGTCCCATTTCCTGCTTTTTATTCTCTTTTTGGGTGGGTGGAAGGAAAGAACTGATTTTTGTTTTGTCCCGGGGATCCGGAGGGGGGCCACCCAAAACCCCCCAAATGTTTTCTTTTTTAAAGGCCTTAATCCCAGGTTTCAGTTGGAGGAAATAAACCCCCCCCCCAAAGCACTATGTGGAGATGGAGTTTTTTTTTTCCCCAAACCTTTGGGGTCGAGGGGCCTAGCAAACTAAATTTCCTCTCTTCCTCCTCCACCTAAAATTTCCCCCGCCCCTTTTTCCAAGGCAGGGAGTCGGAAACATGGGTTTGGTTTAGGAATACCTCCTCCTCCCCCTTTCCCCTCCTCCGTCCCCCGGCACAGCTTCAACAAAGCCCTGACTTCCCTTGAGATGATGCACCCTGAGAGCTGATGCGCCCCCCTTGAAACTAGCTTGGACCCCAAACCCCCACTGCCTAATGAAGACCAAATAAAAATTTTTGATACGGGTTGGGGCCCTTTGGGTTTTGACGGAAAGAAAGGCTCCGTGCCCGAAATCTGTGTCCGTCTCCTCCTCCGTCGGGGCGGGCCCCTTTGTTTCAGATGTTCCAACGATCGTTCCCAGAACTAAGACACCAAAAGCTAAAGCTGACAAGGGCTTTTGTCCCCCACTGACCTTTTTTGGTGGCTTCTTAAAAATTTGGAAAGGATGGTGCGGAGCTCTTTCACCTCCCTCCACTCTCGGTGGTTCAAACACCCCCAGGTCCGAAATTTGCTGTTTGTCGGGCCCATGGGGTCACTTCGTATTTCGTAATGGCATTGCGCGCTGCCAAAATCGCTGGAGCATGGGGAGGGGGGAAATTTCCCAGCGTGTTGCCAACGTCAATAATGAAGGGTTTTGACGGGGGGGCCGAGCTGACGCGGGCAACGCAGCCGGGGCGGGACAAAGCAGGGTGCAAAGGGCGGAAGTGCGAACTCAGCCCCTGACCTTCTTCGGGCGGGGCCGCCCCCAGCCCCGGGGGTAGTCCTTAAAAATTTTCCTGGACGACAAGGTTTTCATGACATGTGCCAGGAAAGGGGAAATGTGGCTTTCCGCCCACCGATCTTAAGGGCGGCCAGCAGATTTTCCCGTTTTTCGCACACCACCTTGCCTGGCACAAGGGTTTTTGTCACCCGCCAAACGCTCGGGCTCCCTTGCTTAGAGCCGTCCACAAACTCCGACCTTTTTGGTGTTTGGGCGGTCCCCGAGGCAGATTAAATTTAAAACGGCCTTTGGGGTTTTCGGGCAAGTGATGCCACCAAAGACCTTGGGGGGGGGGAAAAAGCCCTGCACCATCCCTGCGGTTTTTTAAGAGCGTCGCCGGGGCCTGGGGAGGGCCCCCGTCACCCCCAGAGACATACCCACCACTCACCCAGTGAGCGGGCACAGGAAATAGCGGTCTTGGGCCCTGGTTACTAGTCCATGTGTCGGGGGTGAGGGTGGAAATTTTCCGGGGCAAGATGCAGACAAAGCTCTTGAAATTTTTTGATGGGCCGTGGCTGGCCAGGGGAAAGGGGCGGCCCTTTTTTGGAAAAAAATTTCCTGCTGGGATCTTGGGATTGGGGGGAAGCAGGGGGGCCCTGACGTGGGGGAACCCATCTGTTTTCCACCGCGGAAAGGCAACATTTCCAAGGCCAAAAGCCTGGGAATTTCCTTCATTTTAGGCTTTTTGGGTTTAGGATGGTTTGGGTTTTTTGTTTTTTTCTTTGCTCCCAAACCTTGGGAAAAAGAAAAGGTGGCGCAAAAACTGGCCGCCCGTACGGCATTTCAGGGCGTCAAAATGGCGGGAAGGAGAAGGGGGAGGATGGGTCTCTGGTGGTGCGGGGGGTACTTGGGCGACGGTGGAAAGGGTGAAAAGGGGGCTGAACCTGATTTATGACTCTGAGGGGACATGGGGGAGTGAGGGAAAGTTGGTGGTGGCGGGGGAGGGGAGGGTTTTGACAGGGTTGGAGGCCCGGCGTCGGTTTTGGCCTTTTTTTTGGCCCAAATGTTTCCCCTTTCCTTAAATCTTTCATTCGCTGCATGTGGGCTAGAAAATGTTGGGGTGGTTAAAACCCCTTAAGGTTCCCCTTTCCCCTACTTATGCTTTTTGCCCAAAACGGGTATGACATCGCTGG
>JAODAL010044344.1:0-32956 GCA_025379985.1 Phyllomedusa bahiana
ACGAAAAAAAACCTACACTTTTTGGGACCCACACGCCGTAAACCTTAGAATAATCTAGCAAGTTATTACGTGTGAAATGTGAATGGTGTAAAAAAATTAAAAAAAATAAAAATAAAGAATACTGCAATTATTTATAAGTGAACTTAAACTATTCCCCAATAAAGTACAACTTGTCTCGAATAAAACGTGGCCTCATACAGCTGCGTCATTGAAAATATAAAAAAGTTACAACTGTTGAAACGCACGGAGGCAAAAAACTAAAAAAAAAATTTCTGGTCATTAACTATTTTTCAGGCGTTCGGCTTAAGGGGTTAAAGGTTAATTTGAGGAGGTAATTTTTTTGATCTAGTGACAAAATGCTCCCATAGTAGTCTAACTTACAGTCTGAAGGTATTGTGAAACATCACTTGTGATTACTTCACCATAGGTCCAATATTATGGTAACTGGAAGTGACATTGAACGTCACATCCAAAATCACTTCTGGTTCCTTCAACATAGTGTTACGTTAACGTTATGTTACGTAAACCATAACTGAAGTTGGACAAGCTGTTTGATGTCACTTCCAGTTACTTTAAGATAGATCCAATGTTATGGTAATCAGAACTGACACCAGATGGAACATCAGACCAGTACAAAACACATATAGGTACCAGTTAGTGGTCCATGGAATACAGTATTTATTTTTATGTAACAGTTGACTGCAGCAGATAATAAAAAAACTAAGTAAAGAATAGGAGGGGAGAATGATGGGAAAGTGAGCGTTTATTTACATCACAAAACAAAGACCATGGGTTTGCAATTCTTAAATCTCTACTCCCTGAAGAATAGGACATATTGTCTGAGGTGTCTAGAAACAGTCCAGAACTAGTGATGAGCGGTTGTGTCAACTATCGTTATCGAGTCGATATCGTCAATTATCATGCCGATAGTCGATAGTCGATAACAGATTATCGCCGATGACCATTAAAGTCTATGACCATTAAAGTCTTACACCCAAACAGGGGTGGACAAGTTGAAATTAACATCCACAACAGGAAACTGGATACGTGCTAGGCAAGACAATTAGGCAACAAGAGTCACAGAAAAAAAGTCACAGACTATTCACTATCCCTGTCCTGTACCACAGCATGACCATTAAACCTGCATGACCCACAAATTAAAAATTGCCAGAAGGCAGAATTATTTGAACCATCATTTTAGTTGAACTGGACATTGAGATTTTAGATGACACATGGCTGGCCAGGGCAGGGACAGCTTTTCTGGAAAAGAAATGCCTGCTCAGCATCTGGTATTGGGGGCAGGCAAGGGCCATAATGCAGCGGAACCCATCTGTGTCCACCAGACGGAAAGGCAACATTTCCAAGGCCAAAAGTCTGGCAATGCCGACATTCAGGCTTTTGGCTTTGGGATGGTTTGGGTTAAAGTGTTTCTTCTGCTCACAAACCTTAGACAGACAGAAGGCTGGCTGCTAAACTGGCCACTATATGGCGTGCAGGTCAAATTGGTGGAAGGAGAAGGGGTAGGCTGTGTCTCTGGTGGTGCTGGCTGCACTCAGGCGACAGTGGAGGCTGAGGCAAAGGTTGATCCTTGATCATGACGCTGAGAGACATGGGCAGCTGAGGAATGCTTGGTCTTGGAAGTGGTGGAGGAGGAAGAGGCGGAGACAGAGGGTGTGACAGTGGTTGGAAGCCCAGGATCGGTGTGGCCTTTTTTCGCCAAGTGTTCTCTCCATTTAAACTCATGCATTCGCTGAATGTGACTAGACATGTTGATGGTGGTTAAACACCTAAGATTCTTTCCTCTACTGATGTGTTTACGGAAAAGACGGCATATGACATATGGGTGAATCAGAGGCATGATCGAAAAAGGCCCAGGCTTGAGAGGTCCTGGACATTTTCGACAGCAATAAGCGAGGATTGGTGTTTCCGCTGATCATGGCTGGTGGAATAATCTCAGCGGACTTGTACGACCGCCCTCTCCCTTTTTGAGGCAGGACCCGTACTGACACTACCCCATCGTCTTCCTCCTTGTCCAGTGATGAAGTGCTCGCAAGCAAATTCTACTGAAAAGACTACGTTGGATCCACAATGTCGTCATCATCATCATCATCATCAACACAGGTGACTTCCTCGTCCTGACATTCTGCATCCTGGAGCTGCGGGCTACACAGTGGTGGGTACATGAGTTGACATTCGGACTGCCTTCGCTTCATATTGGACATATGCTGACAATGATGATGATGACATTTGTGGCCAAGACTGGGAGGACAAGGAGGTAAGACTGCTGGATCCAGGTTACATTAACCACTGAAGAACAGATTGGCAACGCTGTTCGTTACGGAGATTCACAGGGCACCGACCCAGCAATGGCAGACCTGACGGTCCTGCAACCGACGATCCGCTGGCTTGCGTGTTGTCGCCAGTAATGGAAGAAGAACCTTCTTTCGTACCTCTACCTCCATGTCCTACACCCCTCTTTGCACCTGCAGTTCGCTCCATGTTCAGAAATATAAAAATGTAAAAGGTACGGAAGAGTTTTTGACAGTCTCTTATTGAAGATGGCAAATCACAGCTATTCTTAAATCCCACTAATTTCCAACAGACAACTAGGATTAGAAACAGAATTGTTTCTATTAAATATCTGTGAAATGTGGTCTGGTGGAAGAACCGTAACACAAAATCAACAGTGTTCTTCCTTCAGTCCCTGAGATTTACAAATGCCCAGTAGGACTAGCAGTTGACAGTTTTCAACAAACTATCGTACAAATGCACGATTAGCGCCAAACTGAGACGTACTGAGTGAAATAGAAGTATTAAAAAGTTAGCTAGATTAATATGGAGGCCTTCGCACCACTAACTACAGGCGTAATTTACTATTAAATATGTATAACACAATATGCGTACAACTGAGCTCTATGCGCCAAACAGAGGCACGGACTGTAATAAGAGTATTTAAATGTTATATGGATTAATATGGCGGCCTTCGCACCACTAACTCCAGGCGTAATTTACTATAAAATATGTTTAAAACAATATGCGTACAACTGAGCTCTTTGCGGCAAACAGATAAACGGACTGCAATAAGAGTATTTAAATGTTATATGGATTAATATGGCGGCCTTCACACCACTGACAACAGGCATAATTTTCTATCACATATGTATAAAACAATATGCATACAACTGAGCTCTTTGCGCCAAACAGACGCACGGACTGCAATAAATCTATTTAAAAGTTATAGGGATAGGTTAGGCCGATTTTTGGGGACACTGACATGCAGTGATTGCAATAGAACTGAAAAAACAGGGACGATTTCAACTCCTATAAGAGGTCTGCTAGCCAAAAAAGTGGTAAAAAACAATGCTTTTTCAATTCAAGATCTCAAAACACACTGAGCTGCAAAATATCTCCCTTCCTTTCAAAAGCCACTCCTGCTGCTCCCCCCCCACACCAGCCCCACGACTACACACATCAGTAGATATCCTTAAAACTTTCTCTAACTAAATAAGAGGTATTATGGGAAAGGAGCTGAGAAGCTCTAGCACCCTCTTTTGGACGTAAAAAATCCTCAACTTGCTTTTGACCCACTGGATCTTTGGAAAGCAAGAAGGAATTTTTTGCCAAGCCAGCATCACTAATCTGTAGACAGCCTCGGGGTGTTTCGGGGTGTTTGCCCCTCGTCAGTACAGAGCAGAGCGATGCTAGCTTGGCTGAGTGGGAGGCAATGAGTAGCTCAGAAAGGGAAGATCTCTCCTTAGGGAGAGCACCTATATAGGTGCCTTGTGGAGATGCAGATGCTTCGTGGAGTGCAAAAACGCAATTTCGAATCTCCACACACCTATATAGGTGCTCTCCCTAAGGAGAGATCTTCACTTTCTGAATAAGAGGTGAAATACTTTAATCTAACTCTATCCTAAGCTGTAGGTGGGTGGATGGTTTCTTGTATTAGAAGAGATTATCTCTCAGAGCTGTACCGATTTCAACTTTTTACGATAAGATCGCTCATCCCTATCCAGAACGCATAATAAATGTGGTGTAAAGTATCTTAGCCAATATGTTTGGTAAAATAGCCATAATAAATGTGCCCCTGTATTTCAGATGTGGTCCCATTAGTGGTCTCATCTATTCAGTGTGATCACAGTATCTTACTTTCTTCAGGTCATACTTCTAGCTATAATTTCCATGACTTAACTAAAAGGCCAGAGTAATATTATATTCTTTAAATATAAATACAGGTAATAAATCTTTAAAACAAAATGTATATAAATATTGTCTATTGAGGGGTCCAGCAGAAAAGGTATGTCCATATTAATATATGTTATCTTAAAGTGAGTTATTAAGATTATTAATAGAGCTGTGTGGAACATGTCACTTCCCAAATTTTTATATTGCTCCTTTACAAATATTAGACTCCTGCAGCATTGGCAGAGTTTTGGTGTGAATGTTGTGTATGAAGAGACACCCATATGACAGATGAAAATACGTTCAATTGTAAATATGATAACTGATATACATATGCACTAAAAAAATTACTAAAACAGAAATAATAAATTATTTAAATCAAATGAAACTCTGCTTTTGATGAGCATTATCCTCTTGATAAAGGTCAGTTAAAATCCCTGCCATATGAGGCAACATTTGTGGCCACAGGATGTCCTGCATGTATCACTACTAGTGACTCCCCAGATCACCTCATTAGCAATTGGGACGGTGTGCTTCTTCACAGCAAAGGCAGAATTACAATGAGGTCTCCATACATGAACACAACTGTCATGAGATCCTAAACAAAATGTTGAATTTGTCAGTAAAAATGATCCAGACCAATGGCAGTTTCTCATTTACGACATCACTGCAAACAAAGTTGGCTGGTTGTCAATTGGAGGACATGAAATGGTTTCCGTGACACCAAATTTCCAACTGCTAAGCTCCTAAAAATGGTCAAGGCAGAGACAGGGTAGTGTAATGAAAGTACCACCTATGTGTAGATGGTGGACAAGGAAACCCTGGGACTCGAGCTACTCATGCATGTAAGCAGATCAGATAATGCTTTCTGCTAGTGGTCTGTCTGGGCCAATCGGAGCCTGCTTGACATGTATGTGTCCCCTCATGTAACCACTGCTCCCAAAACTTCCTAACAGCTTGGTCATAATGGTTTAGCTCGCAGGCCATTTATCAAAAAACAACCATAGTGCTTATCTCAGTTCAGTGATGTGCCCCTTCTCTGAGTTTGCTTCAGATAGATGCATAACATGGCAAAAAATTGCAAAATCATCTTTTACTAGGATCAAAACCATACAATATCATGCAATTGTATGCCTATCATTACTCCAACATAGAGACTGAGTCAAATTGCATTTAATTTTTTTTTTTTTTACTTATGTAACATAACGTATGGAGTATAAATCTTGGCTACATGCCTATATATTCCAAATCATCGTTATAATGTAAAGTCACATGTCTGAAGAAGGAAACTTGATCTCCGAAACGTTGCAGCTGCGTGCAGCATGGAGCGTCTTACTCACTCTTGGTCAGCTCGAATATGGGATTGCATACCACTGAAATGTGAATTCATGGGCTGAAACTACTACAGCTAAGTACTGACATGTGACTGTACATTATAACGATGATTTGGAATATATAGGCATGTAGCCAAGATTTATACTCCATACATTATGTTACATAAGTAAAGAAAAAAATGTTTAAATGCAATTTTACTCAGTATCTATGTTGGAATAATGATTGCATGAAGGGAGAAGAGAAAACTCCCAATAAGTGGCTGAATATCTAGTCAGTACTTTTTAGAATCTTAAAAACATATGGCACTTGTATCTCAATTGTATGCCTATTCAACTATAATTGCTTCACTGAGTATTTTTTACCTGTTATACGCTTATCCTTCTATAAGTATTATTTCCTTGAGGTAGCTTAAAAAACATTGTCCATTAATTAGTCAGTTCATGTAGAAGAGTAGAGTCGTCTGCACATCCGTGCTGTCAAGCAATGTTTCGAAGGTGTAACCTTGAAAATAAGGTTACACCTTCAAAATACATTTATACAGTGGATATGGAAAGTGTTCAGACCCATTTTCATTTTTCACTCTTTGTTTCATTGCAGCCATTTGGTAAGATCAAAAAAGTTCATCTTTTTGCTGATTAATGTACACTCTGTATCAAATCTTGAAAGAAAAAAAAAACAGAAATGTAGATATTTTTTCAAAATGTATTAAATAAGAATAACTGAAGTATCTGATGAGATGAAGATTGCACTTTTTGGTGTTAATTGTAAGCGGTATGTGTGGAGATAGCCAGACACTGCTCATCTACCCAATACAATCCCAACAGTGAAACATGGTGGTGGTAGCATCATGCTATGGGGGTGTTTTTCAGCTGCAGGGACAGGACAACTGGTTGCAATTGAAGGAAAGATGAAGTATAGAGATATCCTGGATGAAAACCTCTTCCAGAGTGCTCTGGACCTCAGACTGGGCTGAAGGTTCATTTTCCAACAATACAATGACCCAAATCACACAGCTAAAATAACAATGCAGTTGCTTTAGAACAACTCTGTGACCTTTCTTGACTGGCCCAATTGAGCATCTCTGGAGAGACTTGAAACTGGCTGTCAACCAGTGTTCACCATCCACCCTGAGGGAACTGGAGAGGATCTGCAAAGAAGAAAGGCAGAGAATCCCCAAATCAAGGTGTGAAAACTTGTTGCATCATTCTCAAGAAGACTCATGGCTGTAATAGCTCAAAAGGGTGCTTCTACTCAATACTGAGCAAAGGGTCTGAATACTTATACTAGTGTTGAGGCGATTGGTTGGCTTACGAGATGAGCGATTAGTCGATAAAATCGGGCCGCTATCGATAAGGTTTTTTCGATAGTGAGCACGATTATGAGCGATTACCATTAAAGTCTATGGGGAGAGCAACAACACCTTCATTATACACCCAAACAAGGCTGGAGAAGCTGAAATGAACATCCACAACATCAAAAAGGATACGTGCTACATCTTAGGCAACCCCACTTAGGTTATAAAAGTCACAGAAAAAAAGTCACAGACCATTCACTACCCTGTCTTGTACCACAGCATGACCCATAAACCTGCCCTCACCCACAAATTAAAAAGTGCCAGAAAGGGAGTATGATTTTGAAACCCTCATCTTACTTGAACTGGACATTAATATCCTTGTCCTGGAAAAGCAGCATGAGCCCCCCAAAACCCGCATGACCCCCAGATTTAAAAAGTGCCGCAAAAAGGATTCTTTCAACCACCATTTTTGTTGAACTGGACACTTACTATATCTGTACTGTACCGCAAATGACCATTAAAACCTGTCTGACCCACAGCCCTAAAAAGTGCCAAAAAAAGGGGTTTTTTTTAAACCCACCTTTTAAATTTGGGAACGGGACATTTACTGTCCCTGCCCTGGGCCACATTTATGACCTTTAAAACCTGTCTGACCCCCAGATTACAAAGTCCCGGGAAAAAGGGAGTCTTTAAACCCCAACCATTTTAGTTGAATTTGGACATTGACTAAAAATTTTCCTGTGCACAGATGACCCGGGGCCCCGGATTTTACAGTGGGTGCGGGGGGAGAGCCCGGGCGGGCCCCCCGGGCCCATCTATTAAAAACGCGGGTTAAAATGCCCTGATAACGCAGAAAAAAAACTGTCGTGCTGAAGCAAGTGCGGAAGGGGAAAAGTGGGGAGAACTCCCCCTTCCTCAGTAAAACAGTAAAGGGACCTGGTTGCTTTGCCCCCCCCGAGGGAGTGCGGACCAATTGAGCTTCACTTGGAAATACTGGTGGTTAACGCCCCCTGTTCCCACCCATTTTGCCCTTTTGCTTGGCTTTTTCTTTTTTCATTTTCCCAAAAACGTGCGGGGAGGAAATTGCCCCCCCTGTACTTTGTTCTCTCCCCCGTGCTCCATACCCCCAGGCCTCTGAATAACCTACATTGGTAAAGTTTTCCTGTACCTCCCTTGTATTTTTGGGGGGAAATTTTTTTTACCAGCTATTTTGTACTTGCAAGTTTTTTAGTATTTAAAATTCCCTAGAAAACACTTTTTAAAATGGGAAAGGGAAAACCCCCCTTGTCTTTGTTTCTTTTTTTTTTTCTTTGGGTTTTTAAAAATGGGTTGCCGATACGGGGATTGATAGCTATTTTAAAAAGATCTTGCAAAAACAAGTCTTTTGCAATATGTGTCCATTAAAAAGTGTCCAACCTATTCCGGGTTTTTCCAAAACCATCACCCTTGTGCCACTTTTTAACAATTGTGAAGAACAAATGCCCTGTTAGAAACAACTTTTTTTAAAAATTGGGAAACCTTTTGTATAGCTGCTGTCACGGGAAAAAATTCCCCCAAAAATTAAAAAGCTAAACCCTTGAGCCATTTTGGACAATTGTGAAGAACAAATGTCTTTTTAGAAAAAAAATTTTTTTAGAATAGGCCCTGTAGAAAAAGTGCATGTCACAGCAAAATCCCCCCAAAAAATTAAAACCCATAAACCCCTTGAGCCATTTGGACAATTTTTAAGAAAAATGTCTGTTAGAAACAACTTTTTTTTAAGAATGGGAAAACCGTAGAAATAGCTGAAATGTCACAGAAAAATCCCCCCAAAAATTTCAAAACATGACCCATGAGCCACTTTTGACAATTGTGAAAAACAAATTTTTCAAATTAGAAACAAAAATTTTTTAAAATAGGACCTGTAGTAATTGCTCCCATTTAAAGCAAAACCCCCCCCAAAAAATTAAAGCTGCCCCTTTAGCCCTTTGGTCAATTGTAAAGAACACTTGCCCTGTTAGAAAAAAACTTTTTTTTTATAAAGGGGACCTGTAGTATTGCTGCATTTCAAAGCACATGAAAAAAAAATTTTTTTTTAAAAATGACTTCTCAGCCCTGTTAAAAATTGTGAGGGAAAAAAATGCCACTTGGAAGCCAAAATTTCTTTTCCCAAAAGGGACCATGATTTTTGCGTATCTCACAGCTACTTTCCCCAAAAAAATTTAAAAAATATGATTTCCTCAGCTATTTTTAAAATTGTGGGGGAGAAATGCCACTTTAAAACCCCCACATTTCTGTTCCAAAGGACCCAAAATTTATAGCTGTATCTCAAAGAACATGACCAAAAAACCCATTGACAATGCGAAAATTTCTTAAATAAAGTGAGTAAATGGAAAAAGGTTTTGGTTGTCATAAAAAACCTTGCTTTTCTTTTTCATTTCCCCTCACACCCAAAAGAGAATAAAAGGGGAAAAAGGAGAAAAAAAATTTGCAGTAAAAAATGATCATTTTAAAAAAAAGGGTTTTTCAAGGGGCCCTTTTTCCCTGTTTAAAAAAGGGAATATAAAGTAGCCCGGGGCAACAAATTTCGGTGAACTGGGAAATTTGGGGGGCCAAAAACATCATCAGAAAACCCTTTCCTTTTTCATTTTTGATAAAAGTCAAAGACCCAAATTTATCGGGTTGGAAACCCGGATGCGTTTTTTCTGTAATGACACCTCCAGCTTTTCCCTAAAAGGTTTTCCGCTCAGATATGCGCTGGCTAAAAAGGAAGGGAAACCCCTCTAGGGCGGGGACGAGCCAGCTCGGGCCATTCGTTCTTTTTTGGATCCCCCAGAAGTCTTTTGGGGTCCGGAACACTTTCAAAAACATCGGTGTTGAGTTTGCAGATAGCCCGGGAAAACCATGACAAAGGGCTGATCTCTGTGTTTTGGGATGTTTTCCCCCTTCTTTTCCCGGCGTTGGTGAGGTGGTAAATAAAGATTCCCAAGGTAGGTCCCCCCTTTGGGCCCTTCCGCCCCCTTTTGCCGTGCTGCCGCAAATCCCTATTGGGGCACTTACTGCTGCCCACGTCCTGATGTTTTTTCCACCGTGACTTTTGGGGGAACTTTGAAGCAGACGCAACAGTTTTGCCCATTTGATCAACAGCAAGGTCCCCCCTTTCCTCATTTTACTCTCTATTTAGGGGGGGGGAAGGAAATTTCCCTAAAGTTTTTTTTTTGTACTGGGGATCCGGGGGGGGCCCACCCAGTAACTGGGGTTCTTTTTTGTTGGCCTTAATGCGGGGATAAATGTTGGGGGAAATGGGGGCACCCAAGCCTTCATGTGAGGGGAGGACCCTTTTGTTTTCCCCAAAGGGGCCTCTGGTCGAGGGGCACTTGAAAAACGATCTTCCTCATCTTCCCCCCGCCTCAAATTCGCGCCAACCTCTTTCCAAGGCAGGGACGTCGGAAAAATTTGGGTCAAAGGAATACCTCCTCCTCCTCCTCCTCCCTGCCCCCGGGGCCCCAGCAAAAACCCAACAGCCCTGCCCTTTTGTGAGATGATGAAAAAACCCTTTAAAGGGGCTATGCGCCCCCTTTGCACTGGGGTCGGGACCCCAAAACCACTGCCAAATTTAAAAAACCATGAAATTGTGATACTTTTTTTGGGCCCCTTGGGGAAATTTGACGGAGAGAAAGGCCCCGTGCCCCTTCATTTTTTTCCCTCTCCTCCCCCCGTCCTGGCGGGCCTGTTTTTTCAAAAAGTGTCCAACACTTTTTCCAAAAACTAAGTTTCACCACAATGCTCATGCTGACAAGGGCATTGTCCGCACTGCCATTTGGGCTTCTTAAAACTGGCAAGGATGGTGCGGGAGCTCTTTCCCCTCCCTTCCACTCTGGGTGGTTCAACCCCCCGAGGCCCCGAACCGCTCCCTTTGTCAGGCCTTTGTTCATTCGTACTGCGTAAATGGCATTGCCTGCTTCCACTTTTCGCGGGACATGTGGAGGGGGGAAATTTTCCAGCGTTTTGGGCCAAACGTCAAAAATTAGAGGGTTTTAAACGGGGATGCCGAGCGGGACGCTGAAAAACGCACCCCAGGCGGGACAAAGAGGGGGGGCGAACCGGAAGTGCAAAACTCAAAACCCCCGAGCCTTCTTCAGCAGGCGTCCAGACCGGGTAGCTCTTAAAAATTTTCTGGACACAAGGTTCATGACTTTGGCCCGGGCAAGGGATGTGCTCCACCCTACCGTCTTAAGGGGGGCCAGCGATTTCGCCCTTTTTATCGCACACCATTTTGCCTGGCACAAGGTTCTTGTCCCCCAGCCGGGCCGCTGGGGTCTCTTTGGGCGGAGAGCCGAAACAAGCCCCCTGCCCCTGTGTGTGGACGGTCCCCAAAAGGCGGGATTAATTTCAACAGGCCCCCTGGTGTCTCTGGGCACGTGATGCCCCCCCGGGGGGAACTTGGGGGAAAGAACCCGGGGGTTTTTTGAAGAGCGGGGCCCACCTGAAGCCACCGCCCCCCCAAGAACATCCACCCTGCTCAAACCAAAAGTGAGCGTCAAAAAAGATATAGCGGCCGGGGGGGGGGGGGCCCGTGCTTACTAGTCATGTGTCGGGGGTTTGAAAAGGATTTTTCCCCAGAAAACAATGCAGACAACGCCTTAAAAATTTTAAGATGAACGTGGCTGGCCGGGGCAGGGACGGCTTTTCGGCAAAAAAAATGCCTGCTGGGCATCTGGTATTTGGGGGAGGGGGAGGGCCATGACGGGGGCGGAAACCCCATCTGGGTCCCCCAGAGGGAAAAGCAACTTTTCCCAAAGGGCCAAAAAAGCCTGGCAATGCCGACATTAAAGGTTTTTGGTTTTTTGGGAGGGTTTTGGGGGTTAAAGTGTTTTTTCTGCCCCCAAAAACCTTTGGAAGACAAAAAAGGGTGGCTGTTTGGACTGGCCGCTGAACGGCGTGCAGGCGAAAAAAAACTGGCGGAAGGAGAAGGGGGTAGGTTTTGGGCCCTTTGGTTTTTGGGTGCTGGTGGTACTGGGGCGACGGGGGAGGTTGAAGGGGAAAGGCTGACCCCTGATCATGATTTCTGGAGAAGGGGAAACCTAAAGGAACGTTGGGGTTTGGCGGAGGGGGAGGGGGCGGTAAACAGAGGGTGTGATAGTGGTTGGGGCCCCCCGGGGGTGGGGTCGGGCCCTTTTTTGGGCCCAAGTTTTTCCCCTCCATTTCAACTCATGCATTCGCTGCAAGGGGACTTGGGGCATGTTTGGGGGTGGTTAACCACTTAAGGTTTCTTGCCTCTACTTAAGCTTTTACGGCAAAGGCGGATTTTTACATCGCTGGGGGGAAAAAGAGGCTTGACAAAGAAGGCCCAGGCCCTTTAGAGGGGCCTTTGGGTTTTTTGACGGCGAAAAAGCGAGGAGGGGGGGTTTGCGCTGACCGGGCCCCGGCGGGAAACCCTTCACGGACTTCTGCGGGCCGCCCCCCTCCCTTTTTGTGGCGGGAAAACCCTATTGACACTACCCCACGTCTTCCTCCTGTTTCCCCTGAGAAGGCTTGCAAACAAATTTTGCGGAAAAGACCAGGAAGGGGTCCCAATGTCGTCATCATCCCTCATCACAACACAGGTGACTTGGTCTTTCCCGATTTTCCCGCATCCAGAAACTGCGGGTACAAGCAAGGGGCACTTGGGAAGGAAATTTCCGCCCCCGGGGTTTTGGGCCGATTGACCGGCTTCCTTTACCTCCTTTTAAAGGGATCAGTAACTGGGCGCAGAAGCAACTAAATCATTTCCTTTTTGATCTTTTAACAAGCCTTCTGACCCCAACCCATTTTTTTCAAACCCAAAAAGGTCTTCAACAATTGGGTTTCCCGTGGTTTTGGGACACGAGGGTTTACATTTGGGCTGCCTTTATGTTGGACGGGTGGGGATGATGCCCCGATGACGACATTTTTGGGCCCTGACTGCGAGGGAGGGGGTAAGATTGCCAGATGCAGGTTTTCATTAACCAATGAAGGGCAGATTGGCGAAGATGTTCCCTTAATTAGAAATTACAGGGGGCCCCGCCCCGCAGGGCGGCGCCCGAGGGTCCGCAACTGACGATCCGCTGGGATTTTTGGTTTTTCCCAGAACTGGAAAATAGCACCTTTTCCCCGTACCTCTACCTCCCTGTGCTACCCCCCCCTTGCTCGCTACCCCCCTTTCATTTCGCTCCAAAATTTTAAAATAAAAAATTTTAAAAGTTAGGAATAGTTTTGGAAAAAATCTCTTATTAAAAACGGCAAATCCCCCAGCTATTTTTCAAATTCCCCCTAAAAAAAAAAAAATTGTGGATTAAAAATTTTTAACCCGCAAAGGGGTCTATCAAAAAATTGGACTGGGCCCCCCCCCCCCCCCCCAAAAAAAAAAAAAAAAAAAAAAAAAAAATTCAAAAAAACACGTATCTGTTTTTGTTTTTTTTATAATAAACGGGGGATTTTTTTTCCCCCTTTCAATTCACCTGTGGTGAATTTTAGAATTGCTGTTTTTTAAAATTTACGTAGAAGCTTGCGTCAATTAACAATGCTGGGGGCCAAAAGTCAAAAAAACAAGTAATGTTAAAGTTTTTTGGGATAAAAAGGAATTTTTTTCACCTTTTTTAATTTTACCCGTTTGGGGAATATAGAATTTTCTGTTTTTTAAAATTTTACGTAGATGCTGCGTCAATGGGAAAAATTTCTGGGTTTTGCCCCAAAAATCAAAAAAAAACGTAAATTTTATTTTTTTTGGAAAATAAACGGTATTTTTTTTTACCTTTCAATTTACCCCGTGGGAATTTTAGAATTCGTTTTAAATTTATTAAAATGCTGCGTCCAAAGAAAAAAATGCTGGGTTGCAAAAAATCAAAAAAAAAAGTAAATGTTAAAGTTTTGATATAAAAAAACGGTATTTTTTGCAAACCCTTTTAATTTACCTTGGTGAAAATAGAAAATTTTGTTTTTAAGGGTTTAAAGTTTGATGCTGGGGTCAATGAAAAAATCTGGGTTGCAAAAGTCAAAAAAACACGTAAATGTTTTTTTTTTTGATATAATAAAAGGTAAATTTTTTTCACCTTTCAATTCACCTGTGGTGAATATAGAAAAGCTGTTTTAAAATTTACTAGATGCTTTCTTCCCAAAGAACAATGCTGGGATGCGCCCAAAAGTTTAAAAAACACGTAAATTAAGTTTTTTGGGAAAAAAAAACGATATTTTTTTTCACGTTTCAATTCACCTGTTTGGGGAATATTGAATTTCTGGTTTTTAAGATTTTTCGTAATGCTGCTCAATGAACAATGCTGGGTGGCAAAAGTCAAAAAAAAACTTAAAATTTTTATGGTTTTTTTTATAATAAAAAAATATTTTTTGCACCTTTTTAATTCACCTGGGTGGGAAAATGAATTTCCCGTTTTTAAAGATTTACGTGGGGTTTCTGCCCCTTTTTGAAAAAATGCTGGGTGCCCCAAAAGTCAAAAAAAAAAGTAACGTTTTTGTTTTTTGGGATAATAAAAGTATTTTTTGCACCTTTCAATTCAAACCGGGGTGAATTTTAGGGTTTTCTGTTTTTTTAAATTTACGTGGATGCTGCTTTAAAGAACAATGCTGGGTGCGCAAAAAGTAAAAAAAACAAAAAATTTTTTTAACCCTTCCCTTTTTGGGGAATTTTTTTTTTCGTAAGGGAAAAACAACCCCGGGAAAAATTTTTGGCAAACACAAAAAAACCCGTCCCGACTACAAGATTGCTGTATTTTAATTTAAAATGCAAGGTGGATATATCAACAGTCACAGGTTTAAATGGGTAAAATTTAAAAAAAAACAAACCCATTGAAATGTTTTAACTGATTAAAAAAAGTGGAGTTTTGCAGCTAACAAAGAGACCTTTAAATTACTTTGAAAAAATGTGTATCCAATATAAGTTCAGGCGCCCAAAAATCCCGGGAAAAATTTCAATTTGCAAAATGTTAATTTAAAAAAGATATTCCACTACAATGTTCCCAACAAATTTATTTCCCTTTTTCTTTATAGATTTTGGGCTTGTCCCGTGTTCGCCCGTGGGCCCCCCCCCCCCCCTCCCCCCCCGCCGGGGAATTTTCAGCGGTAAAGCTGCTTTAAAATTTTCTAAACTAACTACATAAAATCTTCAAAACTCTAATCTAAACTAAATTGGAAGGATCAAAGCTAATAGTAGAGGTTTTTTCTGTGCAGAAAAATTTTAAATTTCGCTGAGCTGTTTGGCCCCAGGCAGTGCGCAGGTCCTATCCCTGTGAGAGACTGTGAGTCACTGAGGCTGAAACAGGAAAACGCTGTTCTATGTAAAACGAGGTCATGTGTTTTTTTCCCGCCAATCGCAACCATACACATCCCATCATACGTCGCACACACATCTCACCCTGCTCTAGTCTGTAATCTGATTTGCTGGCCGCCAAAATTACAGGAAGTGCCGAAAAAAGGCGCGATCTTAATAGATGATGCTCAGATTTTAACCTTAATTATCGCATGATCTGGACATTTCGATCACCATAAAAACCTTGCCGATTTCAACTTTGTCGATAAAAATCGCTCAACACTACTTATGACCATGTGATATTTCAGTTTTTCTTGTTTAATAAATTTGCAAAAATATCTACATTTCTGTTTTTTTCTTTCACAATGGGGTACAAAGTGTACATTAATCAGCAAAAAATGAACATTTTTTATCTTACCAAATTGATGCAATGAAAGAAAGAGTGAAAAATGTAAAGGGGTCTGAATACTTTCCGTACCCACTGTACATTTTGGTTGAAATCTCAGAAAGAATGTTAAATGTATTGAAGATTATTTTAAATGAACTAAATTAGACCATCTGTTAACTTTAGAATGTACATATACAACTGTTCAGTGTTTCAGTACTTTTTGCCCAACTTGCTGATCTCTAAGAAGGAGCTTATTAGCAAAATTCCCAGCAGGTGTTTGATCCCTGAATTGTCCAATAAATTTATGGAAGTTAAGCAGTCTTCCTCATCATGCTCTTCACGTTCTGACATCATAAGTCCCAGAAAACACCTTACCATTGATCAACAGTATTTCTCCATTGAGAGATTTCAAACAGGATGATAAGTTGCAATCCTTGTGTTTATGACCATGTTCCCTTTGCACTATGATTCAAGGCAGTTGTGCATTTTGCAGTTTATGTGGAGTTGCGGTGGAAAAGGTCTGGCCAGAGCTTCCTCTTACAAAGGGCTATGTAATATATGTCCTTAGTGTCGTGGGAGAAAGTAAATTGCCAGCACCACACCAGGGATGAACTGTAGTTAATAAAACTAATAATTCCTACCGGAAGCAGCTGTTGTTGACAGAGACTGCAAGTTAGCGAGTCTAATCTACCGAGGCAGTGACAGTGTAAGGGATGTCATGCGATCTGAGGGACAGATAGAACTGCTTAGTGCCATAACTGTGTCAGCCTGCCTGGATGAGCTGTGGAGCTCTTCGGCTCTTCTCCCAGAAGCCTTTTCTTTATGGATGAGAAGTTGAAACACAGAAAAACATGCTAGCTGCAGAGGTTCATGTTTGTGAAAAGAGAGCAGAAAAACAATGGCTCTGATAAATCATAAAGTTGACAGTAAGATTGATGAGAGGTCGGAAGCTGCAGTGACAATTAGGATTAAAGGCCTCATGAAAACTATCTAGGTGTAAGACTTTTTTATTGCCCATAGCAACCAATTAGAGCTCCCCTTTCATTTTTTCTGAGCACCATGAGAAAGAAAGAGGCGCCCTGATTAGTTGCTATGGGCAACAAAGAAAGTCGTACACCTAGACAGTTTTCTTACATGAGGCCCTAACTGTGTACAATAAAGCACCTAGTGCCAACCACCATAAAGAGAACAACTGTGTTGAGCTTGTTGAACCTGTTTCCAACTGAAACCATTAAGCATAGGTGCTTCCTGTTAGGTTTAGGAATACCTCATGCATAAGGAAAGAAAAAGACCCAGAACAAATCCTTGTGTTCATCAGTTGTAAACAATCTCTCTCTGGAGTGCACACCATTAACAATACTAAAACCTACCATTTAGCCAACCTCTAATCTACTGAGTTATCCAGGGATTATAGTGAATCCAATTTTTTTTTTTTATTGGATTTTTTCAATTATTTTTGTAATTCACAGTTTTTTATCTTTTTGTCATTAATGTTCATGAAAACAGTTTTATTCTTTCACCTAACAGATCTGATTCAACAAGTAATGTATTTAATATCTTTCATATAGGGAATGATGAGAAATAATCTTTTATAGTCAATCTGTATATATGTTCTACCTGTGTAAACTACAGAAGTCTGTAAAATGAGTAGTTGTATTTTGCAGATAACCTCTAAAATGCAGGATGGTGTCCCCTATGGGCTGTTGTTAATATTGGAAACAGCTCCTCCCCCTGAGGAGATGACTCATTAAAAGTTCCACAGACACATCAGGGGTGTCGCTAGATCGTTTTATCTGGGGCTTAAGTCCCAGATAAAATGGCTACTGCTGGACTGGTAATCTGCTCTGCTGGGTCAATTGCCATTTGGCCCTGCACACCAGCGAGTCTTCTTAACTGATGCGCATCCCTATATATCTACCGACTGTGGAGTTTATACATCTACCTATTGAGGGTGCACCTATATCCCTAACTACTGGGGACACCCATATACCTACCAACCTAATAGGGTGCCTATATACCTGCCTACATACGTACTGGTGGCACCTATAAACAGTGTCTCACAAAAGAGCACAACCCTGACATTTTTGGAAATATTTTATTATAGCTTTTCATGGGACAACACCGAAGATAGGACAGTTTGCTAAAAGAAAAGAAATCATGTAACTCTTTTTTAATCACAATAACTCAACCACACCTCAATGTCAAATCACTGGCAATAAAGTAGTCACCCTAAGTGAAAAGGACAAACGTGCCCAAAGTGTAAATATTTTTGTCTTAAAAAACCTTTATTTTTCAGCACTCCCTTTAAAACTCTCGGGGCATGGATTTACTAAGCCTCACATTCCCACGGGAATCCTCTCCATCCCCATCTACATCATGATGCGGGGATTTTAGCGCCCCTTGCCTCCTCCCCCCTTCTTTTGAGAATCCCCCACACATGCTCAGTAGGGTTTTTGGGTTTGGGACATATGTTTGGCCAGTCCCGCCTTTACCTCTTTTTTCTTTTGCAAGGCAGTAAATTTTTTTGGAATGTTTTTTGGGTTTTGTTTAATGTTGAAATTGCCCGGGGCCCCAGTTTCCGAAGGGGGGGGATCATCCCACTTTAGTATGTCTTGGTACATGTTGGCATTCAGGGTTCCCCTTCAATGAACTGAAACGTCCCACAGCTGGCAGCACTCATGCAGCCCCAAAACCCCTCAGACCCCACTATGCTTAACTCAGGAAGAGAACTTGTTTCCTAACGGGTTTGCCACACAAAATTGAAAACAGTCAAATGAATAAATTTATCTTGTCTAGCTGATCACAACAGGTTCTAGAATCCAGTCCTTATCTGTTGCTTCAGGTACTTTTGCGAAATTTGATGTGCATAATCTTTAGAAGAGGCGTCCTTCTGGGACGACAGACATGCAGAACAATTTGATGCAGTGTTCAGCGTATGGTCTGAGAATTAACAAGATGACACCCCATTCCTTTAACCTCTGCAGCAATGCTGGCATCACTAATTTATCTATTTTGAATCAACAATCTCTGGATATGACGCTGAGCACATGCACTCAATTTCTTTGGTTGACAATGGCGAGATCTGTTTTGAGTAGAACCTGTCTAGTTAAAACGTGATATGGTCTTGGCCACTGTGCTGCAGCACCGTTTCAGGGTGCCGGTAATCTTCTTAAAGTCTAGGCCATTTATTGTAGCACAACAATTCTTTTTTTCAGATCCTTACAGTGTTTTTTGCCATGAGGTGCCATATTAAACTTCCAGTGACCAGTATGACAGCATATGAGAATGATAACACCAAATTTAACACACCTGCTAACACACCCATTCACATCAGAGACCCTGTAACACTAACAAGTCATATGACATCTGGGAGGGAAAATAGAATATTGCGCACAATTTGTCCATTTACACTTAGGGGTGTTGCCAGCTGTTTAGACAATGATGTGGTGAGTTCTTTTGAGGGCGCACCAAATTTACATTGTTATACCACCTATACGCCGACTACTTTACATTGTATCAAAATGTCACATCTTCAGTGTTGTCTCATGAAAAGTAATAATACAATATTTACTAAAATGTGAGCGGCGTACTCACTTTTGTGAAGTACTGTCCCTTAATAACTAACGAGGACACCTGGTTGCCTACCTACCTAGCATTTGAGATGATATAATATATACTATGTGGTAACCTTATACTAAGGAATTTTAGTCTACCTAACTTGGGGAACATATACCTACCTATTAAGCACAAACACCTACCTATTAAGGGAAGCTATATACCTAGGTAGGTAGTCTCCACAGATTTGGGCCTCTTTCTCCCTCAGGATATTGTGCCAGTAAGCTGTAGACTGTACCCAGCCCCTCCTGCTCCTCTTCACAACCATTGTGTTATATGACCTAGTGTTAAACAATAACTAATGTGCAATGTTTTTCCTATAGAATATTGCCTGACAAATAAATCTCCATAAACAAACTGAGCATCTTCAATAACCAAGTACATGCTTATGGTAACCTAGGCCCCTCATCAGTACCCTTCTCTGTTCTGATGAGTTGCAAGAACTCCAAAACAGCTGTCTGTTTTGGCTAATGTGAAATAGTTTTCGTCCTTCTCAAAAAGTTTACAGACTTTTTCCCATAGAGTATTGCGTGAAAAGAGGTTTAATGCACTCTATTGTTCTTTATGTTAATAAGATTATTTGAGAAAAGCTATATTTTATGTTTTCCCATGGCATATTATAAGATGTTGGAGTGGCTTTTGGATGAGTCTATGCCACAATCTATAGCTAATTTAAAGTCACCCAAAAGGAATAAGATACCTTCCTGAATATAACAAAGGTTTGTAGAAAGGAAATAAACCCTGCTGTATGACCACTCTTAGGGGAACAAAAACTGTATATAGTTTAACTGGTTATCTTCTCCTATTAAGGGTGATGGGGACAAAGTTATGGGTGGCCTTTAAATTTAAAGGAGTAATTTAAAATGTATAAGGACCTTTAAATGTATATATATGTCTATATAGAACAGCCTAAGACACAGCATCATGGAGGACATTATGGAGCACTACTAAACAATGTAGCGGGACTGTCCTTTGGGTTGGGAACAACCCCTTACTTGATGCTTCAGCAACTACTCATTGTGTCTGTTTCTGCCTCAGTCACTCCTCCTCCTCTCCTTAGACTCCTATGGACAGCTTGCCATCTGATCCATTAATCTGTTGAACGAAAAAAGGATTTTTAGCAGTTTTTGAATGAATGGTGAGTTTAGGGGAGAAAGGAACCTGATAAATTAAGAAAAAGATCTTTTTCTTTACTATGATATATTCCAAAGTTTCTTATATTCTCTTCTGCTTTGATTAAGCAAAATGTGTTTAAGGTTAATGTCCATTTGAATTCAGCATCTTTTTTACTTGTTATTTTAAAGCAAAAATACAACAACATTTATGAAACCATTTCTACAAATAAAATTTAGACATATTAGAGAAAAACGTAGTATTACCTGGAACATTTTTTTTCATAAACAGTTATAAATATCTCTAAAGATAGAGCTGTGAACAAGATAAACATAGCTAGCTTCTTTTTGTCAAATGATTCTTATTTCAACAATGAAAGAAAAACTATTTTAGACTATTTTTTATAAGTATTCCCTCACCCAGCTGAACTTAGACCGTGTTTTCCCTAAAACCTTGAAGGCTTTTGTCATTGAGATAGTCCCACTCAATAACTTTGTATTAACAATCAGAGAGCTTACTAATGTTAAACTATTATAATTCCTTACTTCCTAGAGAAGAAAAGCAATTTCTGCGACTATTATGATAAAGTTAATAAAAGCTAACAGAAAAGCAATCACTGATGCATAGATGGATTATTACACCATAGAAAATGCAGAAATCCCAGATGTATATTTTACTGTTGTGCTAAAAAAAAGTTGTGCAACTGTTTAGCTAAAAGACTAAAATGAACACTAGCAAGACTAGTATGATTCTAACATAGCCTGTTACCTAAGTGACATACAGTAATTATGATACAGACAATCCCTTTCTATGCCATTGACTTGTCAATGGTCTCACCACATAGGTATTTAAAGACATTTACAAAACATCCCAGCAAAGACTGCATTAGAGAGAGCGATCCTAAATAGAGCCGACTTTGGAAATGTAGATGTCTCTCTTCCTCAACTTCCAATAAAAAAAAAATATGAAAGGAAAATGGCTTTTGGTGACAAGCCATGGGATTGGAGAGAGATTGACTGGAACCCCCCCCTCCTCTCCCAAAAAAATTTTAATTTTTTTGCACCCTTTCTATAATGGAAATCATTTAGAGGAGTTTTCATGTCAATATAGCATTTATTGTCACAGGTGTTGGTGAGCTGGGAAATACCATTCTACAGTATGATGGATCCTAATCCATGGACTAATGTTTACTGTAACAGAACTGAAAACAGCACAAATCAAACCTAGTCATATCATATCACTGACAACTTTTCACACTTGCCAGGCAAAATCAATAAGCTAGAATGTGATGGACTAGAATGTGACTTGCTGTCCTTTTAATGACAACACAAATCATTACACTATTCTTTTACAAGGTAAAACAAGTTTGGAATGATTTCAAACAGGCTAAATGGAAATCGGAATATTCAAGTATAAAAGATAAAAAAAATACTATATAATGGCTGAAGCTTGTCTAAACATTCTGAATATTTACCAAGAAGCAGTGATGTCTGTCAATGTAAGAAGAAAAGTCATAAGAAAAGATTTCCTAGGTTCCCATGGTTTCTATCAGGCAGATGTCACTGTGATGATACCCCAAATTCATTTTGTCCCCCAGATAAGGAAAAAATATTAAATACACCATGCCATAAGAACATAAGAGAGGTCCAATATATAGTTGCTTCAGCTGAAACTTGTCATAAGATTGTAACCATTTTTGATATTTTATGGATGATGATGATATGAAATAAAATTAGATTATAAGAGTTAAGTTTTCATGTGCAACCAGGTGAGCAAAACATACCCTTGAATGTATCATAAATTAATCTAGTAAAATTGGAAAAAGCACTGGTAAATCTTCTTACAGTGTCATTGGATGTTTTGGGAGCCATCCGATAATCTGATGGGAAATTAATATCCCTCACCATGTCCTTCAGGGCATGCTGAGGTAAAAGTTTTACTACAAGCTTTTGAGGATATATTCAAACTCAATACAGTTTCTGGATCAAAAATCTTGTGATTTGTCAACCTATTAAGGATCTAGATTGGCATCAAGATTGTAGCACTGAACCTTTCATGGATTTCACCTTACATTAAGAAGTACCTGTGAGACTGAAAAAGGTTTTCTATAATTCTAGCGACATGCATATAATTTGCCTTGGATATTGGTGTGCAGTCTGCAGTGAAAATTTGTGGCAAATCCCTAATGCTTTAGTCCTTAACCTAGTTTATAGAGAGTTATCAGTCATCTGTGACTAGTGGGAGTTTGAACACCAGGACCCCAAATAGTCATGAGAGTCAAGTTTTTTTTCCCTTCAGCCCCAAAAAACTTCCGGGAAAACCCTAGCCACAATGTACAAACCGTTTAGCCCAAAAAAACCCCTTTTTTCCCCCTAGGTTACTATGGGCAAAAGAGTGAGTTTTAGACCTAAACAGTTGCATACATGTGGCCCCTGGTGTTACTTCTTTTGTTCAAACTACCCGCAGCAGTGTGGGGAGCATACGAACGGATAAGCTGCTGAATCTAGTACCAGTCTATCCAGCATTTTTGCCTTATGGAATGTTGTGCCTCCCAGGAATTGTACAACATTACCTAATGAACGCAACCAATTACATATTGGTAGCAATTGTTTTAAATTATATCACACAAGGTGGCACTTTTTTGTGCCTTTTTTATTTTCATATTAGCAAGTTTTTCAGAGACAATAGCCACTGGCTGGCTTAATTCAGTGTACAATGCAGTTCTCTTGCTCATGCCGTATTGTATACTAAAATGCATGTGCTCATGCACATTAGGTCTGAAAATTGAAAGGGAATATTTTCCATGTAACTGTAGGTGGGGCATCTGAAATCAATCACATTTAAAGCCTTTACATCCCAGTTTGACACTGAGCAGAGGAAGGTGTTATGGGATGTGTATGTTCTAGTACATTGGGGAATTTCTATTTGAAGGCAAAAGTAAATTCACTGGTTGAATATGTGTTTGGGGTATAACTATGCCAAGCAGCAGTGTATAAGGAGCTATTTGGTTTCCATCTTTTAACCTACAAGGTTCTTGTCTTTGCTCTAGGTAATTCTCATGTCATTACCCTTGGCTTTAGCAGCAACAGCTTAGGTTTTCGATGCACTAGAGATAGATCAGTCATTAAACATAGCAAACAAGCATAAGGTCAGTGGAGGCAGAGTACACTAGACATGACATATAAGTTAGAGGTCAGTGCAAGAAGAGCCTGGTTATCACAGAATTCATTCAAAAGTCAGTTCATGTGACAAATAAGAATAATATTCACATTTCAAACCAGTTCAAAACCAGCTAATTACAGAGTAGATATGTCATTGCAGTGCACTATCTAATAGGTACCCAATGCTCAGGAAGTGTCCCTCTAAATATATAGGGGCATACAGGCATAGGTGGAAGAGGAAAAAAAGCAGTTCAAACTATCCTTTTAAACCCTTAACTACGAGGCCTATTTTTTCACATTTGTTTTTTCCTCCTCGTCTTCCCATAACCATAACTTTTTTTATTTTTTCATCTACATAGACATATTAGGGCTTTTATTTTGCGGGACAAGATGTACTTTTTAATGGTATAATTCACTGTACCATAGAATATTCTTGGAAACCAGGCCTGGCCTTGGCCATGACCTGGACATCATGGGCTCCCCTTATCATGGAATATATCATTATTAGTGTTTTTTGAGCCAATAGGAGCCATTTTTCCCTTGATGAACCCAACTAGCATGTGGGTAAAACGCATAAGGAAGTGATGCCTTTAGGCCTTTCTTCTTTTTTTATGTTTTGGGGATTATTTTCCCTCTTTTTCTTCCTGTCTGGTTCTTTGCTTGGTGACCTATAGAGTTTATTCAGTAAAGCTGAAACCAGGGGCCTTAAGGGACAGTTGTCTTGAGTGGGCTGTCATTGTCGGGTTGATGACCCCACAATTTGATAGGGAACAGGTATAGGGATTTTTTAGGGTGATGATTAGAGGCTTCACTAGATTTACTCGTCATCTTCTGATTGTCCTATGTATGATGACAACAGTACCGTGACTAAATATTCACTTTTCACTCTTGTGTATTTTGTCCCAAGAGAGTTATTTATCTTTTTGGTGTATTTCGGGTGCATAAGTTTGTGGTTATCGTAAAGGGGCTATTTTTAATGTTTGAAATAAAGTATAAGTTTTTTGAAGATTTTTCTGTGATTTTATACTGGGAAACCGCCAAAAAAAATTTAAAGGGGGGAAAAATATGAAAAAAAAAATGCACTTGCGCCATGTTTGCAAGGGTTTTGTTTTTACGGTGTTCAATTTGGGTAAAAAAAGGATGGGTTAAGTGAAATTTCCTACAGGTTGATACGAATAAAGGCAATCCCCTTTCCGAATTTTTTTCATTGTGTTTTGGTACCATAAAAAATACAAACATTTTCTATTTTTCATATTTGTGCCGCAGTGACATTTTCTGGGGAAAAAAATAAATTTTTTTGTACTTCTAACCCCAAAGGACTTGGCTAGAGTGCATTTTTTTGCAGGCTGAAGTGTACATTTTATTGGTACCAGTTTGGGAATGCGGGGCGAAATTTTTTTTTTCTCTTTTATTCCAATTTTTTGGAGACATGACCACGACCCAAAAAAAATTTGGGAAATTTTTTAATTCTACATGTTTTAGGAAAGGGGTTAAATTATGTTTTTATTTTTTAAAAGAAACAGACTTTTTGGAACAGCGATACCAAATTTCCCTTTTTAACTTTATTTCCTTTTTTTTTTATTTGTAATATGGCAAAAAGGGGTGATTTGAACTTTTTTTTTTTACATTTTTTTTCCTTTACTTTAACTTTGAGTCCCCCTAGGGTGCTTTATTACTAGGGAGCGTGATTGTTTTGTACAAATATGGCAATTTTACTACTTCCTGTCTAGGGCAGAAAGTAGTAACCAGAAGACACGACAGCGATGGAAGCCATGTCATGCCATGTTAACCGGTCGGGACCACGCAATCTCACTGTGGAGGCTGTGTTCGGCGCGGCGTCTAAGGGGTTATACAGAGTGGAATGAAGCTGGCTCCATTCTGTGCTGTTACTGGTCACGATCCCTCTACAAAGTCCCTTAACGCCATCAGGACATACCCATACATCCAGATGCAGTAAGGGGTTAAATAACTAAGGACCAGGGTGCAGAAGTGCACTGAAATATCAGGGAATGTCGCAGAAGATTAGAGCCTTGTGCTACATGTTACACAGAATGGAAAAAGAACCAGCAGCAATGACCACAAACAGTGGGATTGCAAGGGTCTCTAAAGATGTATTCATGGAAAATAATATATTTTATATAAATACAAATAGCCATACGACTATTTTCTATTTATAATACCTTTATATGATGGTTATACAGTTACCAAATAACACCACTATACATAGAAGAAATATTATTACCATACCTACGACTGGCTGGAACCACAATTCTCATGATGCCTCTGGATAAAGCAACTTTTATCTGCATTGGAGGGAGATGAAATCATAAAAATTATGATCCACAACAATATATTCAGAGAAAGCCTCAGTTAACTACTGTAATCTGTTAAGAAAGTCCTACTTTGTTGGATTCTGTATCTCACCCATCTCAACACCCTTGGTTATACATGCCCTCCACAATGTTTCCTGCTGCATGGTCATGAGTGATAGATAGATAGATAGATAGATAGATAGATAGATAGATAGATAGATAGATAGATACGTAAACAAAATAACCTGAGTATTGTACATAAACAGGGAAAAACAAGCTGCTTCTACATCAATAGAAAGACTTGCTAGTTAATAAAGTACTGCAGCCTTAACACTGATTCAAGCAGACAGTATCTATCCACTATGTGTGAGAGGTGTAACCATAGAAGTGTGCTAACATGTAATGTAAAAAAGCAGGCTTGTGGAACCAGTGACCATGACTGAGCTGCAGCTCCATTTTATTTGTAACACGGTACAAATTGATAACATTTTCTTCTCGGTGATTTTGGAAGAAGCGTTTTGCAGTACAAATGACTGATAACAAAGTTTCTTCACATGAGGATGCAAGACCACTGTAAAGTTTCAAGAAGTATCATTATTTATCAAGATGCATGAAATATGATATGATTTATAGCGAATGAGAACACACTAGTAGAATACATTGTTGAGTCTGTGGTCATACATTTGTTTTTCAGTCAATGTATAATATTATAATCTAAACTCTATAACACAAATATGTGTTATATTATGTCCAGATGATGTTTTACTAATGGCTAGTTAATAAATAGAATTAATGTCACCAAAATATTAGGTACAATTTACATTGTTGAATGACTACTCTTCTAAACATTCAAAAAGAAACTGATTACTCACGCTGAACACATTTCATTTACATAATCATGCACCATTGTCCTGAGTGTTATTTATTTTTTAATGGTAGCAATTTATAAAAGTAGATAACATTAGCTGCTTGCAGTTTTAGAAAAAATAATGTTAACTTGAATGCAAAATTGTTTTCCTTCACATGAACTAAAGTAATTTACTGTTAGAACTGCTTGTGCTGCAAGTATTGATTAGCGACAGTTAGCGGCGTTTCTCACAATCACTCCCCCTATGAGGTCTAATTAACACGGGCGTGCTTGTTGAAATAGATAAAACTCAGTGTCCAGTGAAATTAATGTAGTACAATGTGAACATCCTTCACCTAATAGCCAAAGAATCAACTTTAAGTGGAGGTAAAGAGGGACGTATTGTTTGCAGTGAAAATAATTTCCACTATGTAATAAATGGATTAAATCAAGGAATTTTCAAGGACACAATAAATAAAGCAAATGTTTAGTTTTATAAATGGAACAGAAGTTTTTACAGCTTAGCTTTTATGTATTAAAATAGCCCTAAAATGATATTTAAAGGAGTGTTCTGAAAAATTGCACATCAGTCTGTTGGGAAATTATAAAAATATAAGGAAAAAAGAAAACTAACCCTGTAAAAGTGCAGATTTCAGCTCCATGACCATCTCAGTGGTCCCAGTCCAAGACATCACTTTCCAGTCCTCACGTGACCCTTCAGTCAATCACATGCAACAGTGATCACTTGCAGGATATTTAGCAAGAGACCACTGTGGTTTGTGAATGGCTGAAGGGGCATGCTATCATCCAGGATCAATGGCTGTGGCGCTGGAATGAGAAGGTTTACAAGGTAATTTGTTTTGCCTCTTTTTCTATCATGTCCCAATGGAATGACAGACATTTATTCGTTTTTTAACACGATAGGTCAAATTTGTTGAGATTACATCAGACATCCCAACAGAAAGTAAGGTCACACTTCTGTTCTGTACTATATAATTTATGTTTAATTTCTAATTTAAAATGAAAATCTGAAAGGCAAGTTATTTTACTTCAGAGAATACGCATTCATTGTGCTGTACCAAGGACCAAGCCTAAAAAGAGGAGCAATGCATATGGATGTAGCAAAGTCTAACTTTGACGTCATATCTTACAGAATGTTCTTAAGTACACAACAAAAGTTGAAATTACTTTGTAAGCTTCTCTACATCTTTGATGTTCCTTGATTCATTAAGTGGTGCACTGCTCCTTGGGCTCTGCAGTAGCCATTGTATAGTGGATGCATTTTTCCTGTAATGTCCAAAGGGCTTGCTTTAAGAAATGTATCTTACCATAATAAGTGTATTCTCTTACAAATACAGTATGCTTGATGTTTCAGCTTCTCTCTATGTCCTACTTCATTATAATTAGAGATGGACGAATTTCCCGAAATTCGGTTCGTTCACTTCGCCCGATTTCTCGGCAAAAAATAACTTCGTTCCGAATTACTTCGGGAGAATCAAAATTAAAAAAAAAACATTCCAGGTGCCAGAGCCGCGGTTTTTAAACATTTTTTTGCCATGCTTAAATATGTTGGTTTGGTCTTAATTCAATGTTTTTTTTAGTATGACCACAAATGCCCCGCCTTAGAATCCTTTACTATAAAAATTCCCGGGGCCTTAAGAGGGGAAAACTGACCAAAAAAAATGAAGGGGAATGAGCCTGATAAAGTCATGGGGAGCGACAGGGAAAAAAAATAAGCTGAGGCTCAGGTGGGAACATCAGTGACAGAGTGTGGGGGTGCGGCCAGCCAAGTCATGAGGTCAGCCCTTTGGCACAATGATATTTGGAGGGGCAAAAACAGGGGTATCCACAGAGTGGCACAATGACACAGTGTGTAGGGTTTCAGCACACCCAGCAGTAGCATGAGGTCGACAGTGGCACAATACAGATTTTTGGGAGGTCAGGCAGCAGCCCAGCAGCAGCATGAGGCAGACGGGGGACAAGACATTCTGGAAGGTGGGCAAAAATAGGAGTAGGCCACAGAGTGGGGCAATAAAAAAGTGTAGGTCAAGGGATCAGCCACCACAGAAGAGGGCAGACAGTGGCACAATGACAGAGTGTTAGGCAGGCAGAGCCCCCAGCAGCAGCTAAGGCAGACAGTGGACAATGACTTCTGAAGGACAAAAACAGGGTAGGCCCAGAGTGGAACAATACACAGGTGTAGGTCACGGGCACATCCACACAGCAGTTGAGGTTTAGACATGGGACAAAGACATGTGTAGGGTTTACGGGAGCACCCCACAGCAGCATGAGGGCAGACAGGGGGCACAATGACAGAGTGTGTATCACGGCAGCGCCCAGCACAGCATATACCCAGGGGACATGACACAGTTTGCAGGGCACGGCGCAGCCATGAATCAACAGTGACACAATGACATTCTGGGGGGGCAAAAAAAAAGTAGGCCACAGAGTGGGACAAAACACAGTGTGTGGTCACGCAGCAGCCCCAGCACAGCATGAGGTCAGACATGGGGACAATGCATTCTGGAGGGGGCAAAAAAAGGAGACCACAAGTGGGAAATGGGGCCAGTGTGAGGCACGGGAGAGCCCCGCAGCAGCAGAGGGCAAACAGTGGCACAATGACACGTGTTATCCCGGCAGCAGCGCAGAGGCAACATGGGACAATGAAATTCTGGAAGTGCCAAAACAGTAGTAGGCCACTGAGTGGGACAATACAAGTGGCAGGTGACGGGGGGCAGCGCATGAGGGCGACAGTGGCAAAGGGCATTCGGAGGTGCAAAAATTTAGTAGGCCCCCAGAGTGGCACAATGACAGAGTGTGTAGGTCACGGCAGCAGCCACGCAGCAGCATACTCAACAGTGGCACAATGACATTCTGGAGGGGGGCAAAAACGGGGTAGGCCCAGAGTGGGCTATGCACGTGGGGGTCCGGGGAGCACCACGCAGCAGCAGAGGTCAACATGGCACAAGACATTCAGGGTGGCAAAAAAAGGCATAGGCCCCAGGTGGCCCAAAGCAAGTGTTTAGGTCACGGCAGCACCCCAGCACCATGAGGTCAGACGTGGCACAATGGGAAAAAAATGGTAGGTCACGGGGGCAGCCACAGCACAGCATGTCAGACAGTGGCACAATGACAGAGTGTGTAGGTCACGGGAGAAAGCCACGCAGCATGAGGGCAGACAGTGGCCCAATGACATTCTGGGGGTGGCAAAAAAACAGTAGGCACAGAGTGGGGACAATGAAACAGGGGGGAGGTCAGGGGGGACAGCCACAGCGCAGCATGGGTCAAAGTGGCCAATGACTTCTGGAGGTGGGAAAAACAGGTGTAGGGAACAGAGTGGGACAATACAAGTGTGTATCACAGCAGCAGCCACAGCGCAAAAATGAGTCAGACAGTGGGAAAAGAAATTTTGGAGTGGTAAAAACAGGTTAGGCCCCAGAGTGGGACAATGACACGTGTGGAGGTCACAGCAGCAGCCACAGCAGCAGCATGAGTCAGCATGGCACAAGACATCTGGAGGTGGAAAAAACAGGGGTAGGCCCCAAAGTGGACAAAAACAAGTGTTGTAGGTCCCGGCAGCAGCCACAGCAGCAGCATGAAGGTCAGACAGTGGCACAATACATTCCTGAGGTGGCCAAAAACAGGAAATAGGCCACAGAGTGCACAATGACAAAATAGTTTAGGGTCACGGCAGCAGCCACAGAGCAGCAGCAGCATGAGGTCAGACAGTGGCACAATCACATTCTGTAGTGGCTAAAAACTGGAGTAGGCCACAGAGTGGCACAATGACAGAGAGTTAGGTGACGGCGGAAGGAGGAACTGCAAGAGGTCATGGGGAAGGAGGAAAGTGGCACAATGACATCAGTGTGTAGGTCACGGCAGCAGCCACAGCAGCACCCCAATGAGCAGACAGTGGCATCAATGACAGAGTGTTTAGGTCACGGCATCAGCCACAGCAGCAGCATTGAGGTTCAGACATTGGCACAAAGAACAGTGTTTAGGTCACTGCATCAGCCACAGCAGCAGCAAGAGGTCAGACAGTGTGCACAATGGACATTCTGGATGTGGCAAAAACAGGAATCGGCCACGAGATGTTGCACAATAGACAGAGTGTGTAGGTCATTGTCAGCATCACAGCAGCAGCGAGGTCAGAAAGTGTGCACAATCTACATTCTGGAGGTGGCAAAAACTGGAGTAGGCCACAGAGTGGCACAACCAGAGGTGGAGGTGACGGCGACAGGAGCAACAGCATGAGGTCAAGAGTGGCACAATGACACAGTGTGTAGGTCACGGCAGCAGCCACAGCAGCAGCATGTAGGCAGACAGTGGCACAATGACAGAGTGTGGATGTGGGTGGCAATACCAGTCCCTGGTAAAGATGGTTGGTGGCAGATGGAGAAACTGTCAGCAGATGTGTGGCATCTAGTCGGGTGGCGGATTCAGAATAGTGGCCTGAGGCAGGTAGTTTGAACCCAGACACATTTCTCACTGTTGTGTGTGAAGCGTCATGGATGATGTATTCCTGACGCCTAAGGCCTTTGTTGTATGGAAACCATGGCTATCCACGCCTGATTCAATCTTGACCTAAGGGTTCAGGTCGTTCCACATTTCCCTTGACAAGCGGGTTTCCTTGGGGTAACGATTTGGCCCCCGCCGCACTGAACACCCGCCTCTGATGCCACACTACTGGCCGGCAAGGACAGCTTCTCCACTGCTAAAACTCGGCAAGATTTGCGGCCTACACATCCAGTTTTGCTGCCCAGTAGTTCAGCGGATCTTCTAACTGGGGGTGACAGAGTGCTTTCCAAGTATGGCCACCACCTGTTGGTTCAGGTCACTCCCAGGTCCTGCAGCTGCTGCTTGGCGACTGCCCTCCTCACATAGGCGGGTAAGGAAAGCTGCTCATCAGTGACTCCAACTTTAGTTTGCTGCTGAGGAGCGGTACTGCTCTGACCCCCCCACCTGCCCCCGGCAGCCGCGGCATTAGTACGTGTAGCGCTGAAAGAACCCCCCGGTCAGACCTGTCAAGAAGGACGAAGGCCGCACATATGCAGCGGTCCAACTGACTACGGAGGATTACACTATAGTTATTTGAGTTTGTCCTCCCCTCACCTTCAATAGCTGTGGATAAAGGCTCCCATTTTGGACCAGTAGTGAGGGTCCAATAGGGTTGAGAGCCAGAAGTCATCCCTCTGCCGGATGCTGACTATTCGGCTGTCACTAGCCAGGCAAATAAGCATGCTGCGGGCCATCTGCACAAGTGACTCCGAGGGGCTCCCTGCCTCCATTTCCACTGTATACTGCCACGGTGCTTGGGGTCATCTGCCTCGTCTTCCTCATCTCCATCCACCTCCTCCAGCTGCTCCTGCTCCTCCTCTCTTGTCACCTGGGTAGAAAATCCACTCATTTCACCAGACAATGCTTCTGCTCCAATGTCCTCCTCCTCCTCCTCCATTTCAGTCCCCACCGGACTCATGTGGCCACGAGATGTAGTCGCCACGTCTCCAGTCCCCTGCCCAGACAGATTTTTCAGCATCTGTTCCAGGACATGAAGCAGTGGAATGACGTTATTCATCCCGTAGTCCTGGCGACTGACAAATAACGTCGCCTCCTCGAATGGCCTCAACAAACGGCAGGTGTCACGCATGAGCTGCCACTGGCTGACATCAAAGTTACACAGGGGAGTACTTCTGTCTGCCTGGATCATCAAAAAATCGTTAATGGCCTTTCTCTGTTCATACAGTCGGTCCAACATGTGCAGGCTGGAATTCCAACGGTGGAAACATCGCATATCAGAGTGTGTTGGGGGAGGCCGTTCTGCCGCTGCAACTCGAGGAGGGTGTTCCTGGCTTTGTACGAATGGATAAAGTGCATGCACAGTTTCCTGGCCATTTTCAGAATCTGCTGAAGATCGGTGGAAGACTTCAGGAACCTTTTCACAACCAGATTGAACACGTGCGCCATGCAGGGCGCATGGACCATCCCTCCTCGGTGCAGCGCGGACACCATGTTCCTCCCATTGTCCGTCACCATGGTTCCGATTTGCAGTTGGCGCGGAGAAAGCCACACATCGATTTCTTGCTGCATGACGCGGAGCAGTTCCTCCCCTGTGTGACTTCGTTCGCCGAGGCAAGCCAGGTGTAGAACTGCGTGACACCGCTGTGCCCTACACATGTGGTATGATGGAGCAGTACTTGTGGAGGCTGAGAGTGGTGGTGGTGGGAGGAGGAGGCGGACATTGGCGCAGGAGCAGCAGTTTGACAACGTGGAGGAGAAAGCGGCGTCTCCTGTCCAAGTTGTTGGTGTGCCTGGGCCGGAAGCACATTCACCCAGTGGGCCGTAAAGGACATGTACTGGCCCTGACCGTAGTTACAGCTCCAGACGTCCGCGCTGCCGTGCACCTTGGAACAAACCGATAAGCTTAAGGACTGGCCCACCTTCTGTTCTAC
>JAODAL010044345.1:0-32956 GCA_025379985.1 Phyllomedusa bahiana
GCCCCTGTCTCCCCGCAGTCTCTCCCGTCCCCGCGCGCGTCCTGTGATCAAAGGGGCGCCGCGCGCCGCTCTTGGTTTTTTAAAGGGCAGTGCGCGTAATTGGGTAATTCCGGGCACGCCTCTATTTCCCCGGGGCGCTTCCGCCCGCTCCCTCCCGGAAATTTATGCCTTCCCCAAATTGAAAAAGCGTTCCTTTGTCTTGTCCTATCTACCGTGTACCGTCCCCTTGCTTCCGCTATGCCACGTATCTCTGCTCCCCCCCTGACCTCCTCCCTGACCCCGATACGGCCCTCCCTGACGTTTTTTGCCCCACGCTATACTTCGGCGCCCACCCGCGGCAAGTCACGTCAGGGGGGAGCCTGGTAGACTCCCCCGGCAGCAAGTCCATCCCGCTTTGCGGCGGGCTCTGGTGAATACCGGCCCTATTTAGATTCCTTCCCCTGGCGTGGTTACCCCATCGTTGATGGTCCATGGATCCACTTCCGTGTCCGGGAACCGAACAACAACCCAGTAACCTGCACTTTTTCCGGGGTGCACCGGAAAACACCGAAAGGGCGGACTCAATGTCTGCTTGGCCAGAGGGCCCCCCCGCCCAAACACCCTAACCCATTTTGTCCCCGCGTCAAAGGGTATAAACCAGGGAAACAATTTTCCGGGTGATACCATCATTCACAGAAAACCCTTTTGGGAAAGATAGGTGTGAATTAATTAAACTTTTTTGGTTCTTTTTTAGGAACCACCCTAAAGGGGAAACTACCAAATCCGCACCGGCGGGCCCCCAAAAGGGCCCGCCATTCTACCCAGTACACCCCCTTTTTAATTTCTCCTTTTAATCACCCCCCGGGTGTAACGGCGACCTCAGGTTTTTTAAATAGAAAAAAGGGGATCTTTGGTGGGTGCCGGGATCCAAAACCCTCCCCCAAACTCCTTTTAAAAATAAACCGCCCCCTTATCCGGACCTACTTAGGTCGGCCCCCATCCGGCCAGACTCACCGGAGCGCCCCCTTGCAAAAATACCCCCCCCCCCTTTTCTTTTCGTAACCCAACGCGACCTCCAGGGGACGCGGCGCTGCCACTGAAAGACATTTTTGAAACCGTTCGTCCAAATTCATTGACTGCCCCCTTAAAGCCAGCAGACCCCTGTTTTTGAAATCCTTTGGGAACCCCCCGCCGAACACCTGGAACCCCCTCTGTCCGAGGTACCGGGCCCCCCCGGGAAAGGACTGGCCGTATCGCTGGGCGCCATAACCCTAAACCATAATCCTATACCTTTTGATCCCACCTAATAGCCGGGTCGACCGCTTTCCGTGACAATTTTTGCTTCATATCTGAGCCACCCCTGCCCCCCAATACCCTTGTCCTCCGCTATAGAATCCAGGAAACAAAAGCCAGCATTCCCGGAGCCTTTCCCCAAAATGACGCTTGCCAAAAATGGCAAACGCCCGCATCCAATTCTGGAAGGTTTGCGGTATAATCGCCACCTTCGTTTTTCCTTTTCCCCCTTCAAATTCATCCCGCTTCCCTTTTGGTATTTTTTAAAATTTCTCAAGCGGAAACGGGGAAAAGATTTACGTACTCGTCCTCCCAAAATCTTTTCCCTCACCTCCTTTTGAGATGCGCCCCTAAAGGGGCCCCTAAAGCATACATAAACCCCCCCCTATCGCCCGGTAAAACCCAACCTAACCCTGTCAACCGCCTCCGTTCTTCTGTACCGAAAAACCGTTACTCCCCCCCCCCCTTCCGCCCTGCCGTCGACCGAAATTCCCCCCCCCCCAAAGGGGAGGAAGACAATTTTTCGACCCAAAACCCGCAGCCCCCCCGGGCTGAGATGGGCAAAGGTTGCGTCGCTGGTCCCGCCGTACTCGGTACCGGTCAAAACCTCGCGCAGGCTGCTCGAAGCTTTGAAAAAGCTGGCCCCGCCTCCCCCCGTGGAGCCAAAATCCCCTCCCTGCGCGCCTGCCCCGAGGGGTGACAAACATAACACAGACCCTGACTCACCACTGCCGGGTGTGTACCCCGCCAGCGGCCGGGCCCTCCCGAAGACCCCTCGACGATCCAAATACCCTCCGTCCCAGACGCAAAAGGGTTCCAAAAAACATCGATCCCGGACAACGGAACCTCCGAACGGACCCCCCGCTCCCTCCCTCGCTGCAGGCCCCCCAGGTGGGCCCCCAACTGCTGACAGGCCCCAACCCACTGGGCCGGCCGCCCCCATGCTTCCCCCGCGTCAGCGCCCTTCCCCTGCGGCTCCCGTCCTTCCTCCCCGCCCCTTCTCTTAGGGCCCCCCGACGGATCATGCCAGGGGCGCCCGCCGTCGCCAGGGACCGAAACTTTGAGCCCCCGCGACACCAACCGGGGGCTGCCTGGGACCCCCCTGGCTCCGCTGGGCCCCGCCCGCCTGGAAGATTTCCTCCCAGACGAAAACGGCAAAGGAACGCCCTGCAAAAGCGCCCCCGTTCGCCCGGAGGGTCCCCGAGGGGTCCCACGGCTGCACGGGGGCCCCGGGGGGCACCTCAGGGCTCAGGGGTCCGGGGGGCAGTCCCCGGGGCCTTTTAGGGAACGCAGCTCCCGGGGGGGAAATAAGGGGGCCCAGGGGCCCAGCGGGGTTTGAGGGACCGGGGCAGGGCCCAGCCACCTCCCCCTCCCGGGGCACCCCGCCCGCTGCGCCCCCCACTGGGGGCCGCGCCTCCACCCCCCCAGGGTTACCAGCAGTTTTATCCACATTGTCGGCATAATGAAAAAACCCCTCAAAAACGACCCCGAAAGTGACAGAAAGCGCGTTTGAGAGGTCACTGCCGCTTGCACGCTGCCCGCGTCTCTCCCCGCGCGGCGCGGGGTCCCCGGGTTTTAAACCGGCTCCACCCCCCCACGCCCCCGCTTTATCCGCCCCCCGGCCTACGTCAGTGGGGGTCGCGCCCGAACGCCTGACTGCCTAACCCGGGTTTTAAAACGGCCGGGCCCGGGTCTGAGGGGCCCCCCCTTAAAGGGCTGCCCCCCCCAAGTCCGGGCCCCCCGGACTTGCTGTAATTTTTTTTATACACCCGGGGACTGCCCCCCAATTACAGCACGGCTCCTCTCACAAAAGCTTCCTTTTTGTAGATTTTTTATTTACAGCCCCGGGGACGCCCCCCCAAACTACAGTAAAAGGCCCTCTACAAGGCTTCCATGTGTTAGATTATTTTTATACAGCCCGGTACTGACCCCCAATCACAGTACAGGCTCCTCTCACAAACTTCCATGTGTGTAGATTATTATTATACAGCCCGGGGGCGACCCCTGATCTACATCACAGGCTCCCCTCACAAAAGTTTTATGTGTTAATTATTATTATACACCGGGTATGAACCCCTTTTTCACATCACCCTCCCTCACAAGAGCTTCCCTGTGTGTAGTTAAATTTTTAACAGGCCGGGTACTGACCCCACGATCTCATCACAGGCTCCCCCACAACAGCTTCCATGTGTGTAGATTATTATTATACATCCCGGGGGACTGACCCTAATTTTAAGTACAGCTCCCACACAAGAACTTTTAAATTTTGTAGATTTTTATACAGCCCGGTACTGCCCCTCAATCTAAAATACAGCCCTTTCACAACACCTTTAATGTGTGTAGATTTATTATTTTACAGCCGGTTTTCTGACCCCTCAATCACAGCCCAGGCCCCCTCTCACAAACTTCCATGTGTGTAGATTATTATTTTAAATCCGGGACGACCCTCAATCTACAGCCAGGCTCCTCTCACAAGAGGTTCCATGTGTGTTTGATTTTTTAACAGCCGGGTACTGACCCCCGATCTACAGCACAGGCCCTTCCCCAAGAGCTTCCCTTGTGTAATTATTATTATTTTGCAGCCAGGTACGACCCCTCAATCTCAGCACAGGCTCCTCTCCAGTGCTTTTGTAGATTATTTTACAGCCGGGGAGACCCCTCAATCTACAGACAGGCTCCTCTCACAAAAACTTTTCCTGGTGTAGATTATTATTATACATCCCGGGACTGACCCCCCAATCTACGGGACAGGCCCTCCCCAAAGCTTTAATTTTAGATTTTTTATTAAACAGCCGGGGTACTGACCCCTCAATTACAGCACAGGCTCCTCTCACAAGACTTCCTGTGGTAGATTATTATTATTATACAGCCCGGTTTCGACCCCCCCCAATCTACGCAGAAGCTCCTCTCACAAACTTTTCCCCTGGTGTAATTTTTTATTATACGCCCGGGGTTTTACCCCTCAAACTAAAATCACAGGCCCCTCCACAAGGCTTCCTGTTGTAGAATAAAATTTTTATAAGCCGGGGATGACCCCTCAATCTACAGTACAGGCTCCTTCACAAGACTTTCCAGTGTAGATATTTTTATACAAACCCGGACTTTACCCCCAATCTACAGACGGCTTCTCACAAGAGCTTCCATTGTGTAATTATTATTATTAACGGGCCGGGGTTTACCCCTCAATCTACAGCAGAAGTCCTCTCACAAGGGGTTCCATGTGTGTAGATTATTATTAACAAAGGGGGGACGACCCCCAATCTACGGCACAGGCTCCTCCACAAGAGCCCTTGGTAATTTTTATTATTATCACCGGGTATTGACCCCAATCTCAGCAAAGCTCCTCTCAAAGGGTTCCCCCTGTGTTAGATTATTATTATACAGCCGGGTATGACCCCCCAATCTACATCCAGGCCTTCCTCACAAGGCTTCCTGTTGTGTTATTTTTAACAGCGGGGTACTGACCCCTCAAACTACAGTAAGGCTCCCCTCCAAGAGTTCCATGTGTAATTATTTTAGCCAAGTAGTGCCCCCAGTGTTAGCCATGTAGTGCCCCATCTGTTTCCAGGTAGTGCCCCCATTGTTGCCCGGTAGTGCGCCCCCCTGTCCAGGTATGCCCCCTCTTTTGCCAGGAGTGCCCCCCTTTTTAGCCATTTTGTGCCCCCATCTGTTAGCCCTTATGCCCCTTTGTTCCCGGTAGTGCCCCCCTTTTTTGCCAGGGATGCCCCCTTTGTTGAGTATGCCCCTTTGTTGCCAGGTAGTGCCCCTCTGTTACCAGGTATGCCCCCCCCTTTAGCCAGGTAGTGCCCCCTCTTTGCCAGTGATGCCCCTTGTTTCCAGGGATTGCCCCCTCTGTTAGCCAGGAAGCCCCTAAACAATAAAAATAAAATAATAAAATCCACTTACCTTACCAGGGGTTTCAGGGGGCCGGCCCCAGATTCTTTAGCGGCACAGGGGGAAGTGAGAGGCCCCGCGTCACTCCCCGCCCCGCCCGCGTACTTCCCCCTCGCCGCGAACGTAGTACGGCGCCACCCCAGCGCCCCCACATACAGGGGGGAGGGGGGAGGGAGCGATCCCTCTGCCTCCTCCCCCATGAGACCGCGGGCGGGAGGGGCCGCTGCGGCCGCTGCACCCCCCTGTTTGGGCGGGTCCCCGCGGGGGCAAAAGTAGGGGAACCAGCGTACTCTTGCCCGCGGTAATTTAAAGGACCCCCCCCCCCTAGGCGCGGGGGGAAAAGCCAAATCCCCCGGGAGGGGGGGAGGGGACCCCAAATAGCGGGACCCCCCCCCCAAAAAAAGGGGAGTTTTGGGTGTAGGTGTAGTTATTATACAGCCGGTACTGACCCCCTCAACTACGGACAGGCTCCTCTCACAAGTGCTTCCATGTGTGTAAATTTTTATTATAACCGGGTACTCACCCCTCAAACTACGTAACGCTCCTCTCACAAGAGCTTCCATGTGTAATTATTATTATACAGCCGGGTACTACCCCTCAATAACAACACACTCCTCTCACAAAGAGCTTCCATGTGTGTAGATTTTTTTTAAAACCCCGGGATGAGCCCTCAATCTACATACAGCCCTCTCACAAAGTTCCATGTGTGTAGATTTTATTATACAGCCCTGGACTCACCCCCAATCACACCCGCCCTCTCACAAGGCTTCAATTGTAGATTATTATACAGCTGGGTTACGAAACCCCCAAATCTACAGAATGGTCCTCTCACAAGAGCTTCCGGGGGTAGATTATTATACACCGGGTACTGACCCCTCAATTACAGTACTGGTCCTCTACAAGAGCTTCCATGTGTGTAGATTATTAAATTTCAGCCGGGGGACTGACCCCGATCTACATCACAGGCTCCTCTCCAAGACTTCAAAGTGTAATTATTATACAGCCGGGTACTGACCCCTCCATCTACAGCACAGGCTCCTCCCAAAGCTTTCCCTGTTGAATTATTTTTATACAGCCCTGTATCACCCCCCCCAAATTTCAGCCAGGGTCCTCTCACAAGAGCTTCCATGTGTGTAAGATTATTATTTTTATGCAGCCAGGTACTGACCCCCCAATCTGGCACAGGCTCCCCTCAAAGAGTTCCATTGTAATTTTTTAACAGCCCGGGTACTGACCCCCCAATCTAAACACAGGCTTCCCCCCAAAAATTTTCCATGTGTAGATTATTATTATAAGCTTGGGAATACCCCTCAATCACATCCCAGGCCCCTCACAAGAGCTTCCATGTGTGTAGATTATTATTATACAGCCGGGTACTGACCCCTCAATCTACAGCACAGGCTCCTCTCACAAGAGCTTCCATGTGTGTAGATCATAAATGAGTTACGCATCCTGGGTAGGGGCATAACTAAAGAAGCATGGGCCACAAAGCAAACTTTTGGATGGGGCCCCCCCTCCCTGACCACGAACATTTACCAAGACATGCAGTTAGATAATGTAGATAATACAAGGGGCAAATACCTCACCATAGACATCACCAGCATACTGTTACCAAATAAATCCACTATACCAAAACCAATATTTCCAATAACGCCATACCTCCCAACATTTAGAGATTGCAAATAGGGACACAATAGCCACTCCTCTGGCCACGCCCAAACAAATTAAATCACATCAGGACACACCTCTGACCACACACAAACAAATGACATCATACCAGGACAAGCCTCTAACCACGCCCCACCAAACAAATCATGCCCTGCCCCGCCCCTCCAGAAGACCAGCGCCAACACAACAGCGGCGCCACTAGGATCTGTAAATATGTAGTTTATATAAAGTAATGTATTGTATATACAGAGATCTATACATATAGCTGTAAGACAAGTTGTATGGATGATAATAGTTGTACAGTGACCACATAATACAAGGAGAAAATATCACCGTACTGTTACTAACCACACCAAGACTAATATTATCAATAATACCGCTATACAGATATCAAATAATTCCACCACACAGTGACTGAATAATACCATCACACCATGACTACATATCACCACCACATAGTGACTGAATAATACCACCACACCATGACCACATATCACCACCACATAGTGACTGAATAATACCACCACACCATGACTACATATCACCACCACATAGTGACTGAATAATACAGCCATACTGATCCTGAATATGAATCATTACACTACTACCAACATTCCCGCCATACAGTGACCATATAGTGGTAGATTCCAGTGTCCACAGGCTCTACAGACATATAAGTGATGACAGTACAATACAATTTAGTGACTCACAGGTGACGCCTTCTCTGTTGGGAGTTGTTCCCTTTCTCCATTCCTTCCAGATCGCCATGTCCACTTCTCCCGGCCTTGTCCCTGCAGAATTAACCACACAAACATTTTAGACTTTGCACTTTTCCAGCACCTCCCTACCAATTCCCACCTCTGTACAAACTCCACATCATGGGGTGATAGGTGGAGTACGGGGGGGTATGGGGCAACAGGCAGTGGTCAGGGGGTTATAGAGTGTTAGGTGAGGGTTGTATTTCATGTTGGCACTAGGCCACAGGGGTGAGAGAAGAGATACAGACCACAGCTTATAGCACAATCTCCTGGGAGGAGACAGAAGACCAACCCACCCAGAGATTGTGGTGTGGCTCTGGCCTCTTCCCCATTCCCTGCACCCCCAGATGATCAGCCACAGCCGTGACCTTCAGGGGTGCAGGGGATGGAGTTTAATACTATTGGATTCGTTAAACTATGTTGGACCAGCGTAGCATCTATTTCTGAACTATCATGGTCCCGAGGGCTGGTGTCAGGGAGTTTATTTAAATAAAGTGCTTTTTTATTTTGTTTCTGTTATTTTTTTCCATTTTTTCCAGTGATAGTAATGGAGGTGTCTGTCAGATGCCTCCATTACTATCGCTCGGGCTTGATGTCAGCCTGCAGCAGTTTTTGTCACCCCAAGGCCGACACTAATCCTGTGTCACGATTACCCCAATACCCAACACACCAAGGGTACCAGAAAGAGCCAGTAACCATCAGAAGCAGACCCTCTAATGTGAGGGTCTGCTTCTGGGGCGGCTGCGGGCTGGTACTCTTAGAATGGGAAGGGACCAGTAATGATGGACCTTAACATTCTGATAGTATTAGGCTGCAGCTGTTGGTTTTACCCTAGCTGGTTATGGCAATTGGTGGGGACCCCCACGTTGTTTATTTTTTTTTAAATCATTTATTTATTGAGAATCCTACAGTGGGCACCTCCTGTAATCATGACAGTGGATGCCGATGTGCAGATTCTCATTAAATAAATACATTTTCAGAAAAAAAATGACGTGGGATCCCCCCCAATTTCCATAACCAGCCAGGGTAAAACCGACAGCGGCAGCCTGGTACTATCAGAATGGGAAGAACCATCGATACTGGTCTCTTTCCATTCTAAAAATACTAGCCTGCAGCTGCTCCAGAAGTGGACCCTCACATTAGAGGCTCCGCTGCTGACGGTTACCGGCTCTTCCCAGTACCCCTGGTGCGTTGGGTACTGGGGTAATAGTGACACTGGGTTAGTGTCAGCTTTTGGGTGACAAAAAACATCACTGGCTGACACCAAACCTGAGTGATAGTAAAGGAGAGGCGTCATCCAGTTACTGCCACTACTATCACTGGAAGAAAATGAAAAAAAAAACACACAGAAACAGAAAAAACACTTTATTTAAATAAACACTCCCCCACACAACAGCCCTCGTTAACCATTTTATTAAAGAAATAGAGGCAACGCCATCCGACGTAGTCCACCGAATCCGACGTAGTTCAAATGGGAATCTGTAAAAAAAAAAAAAAACCCTACAAATGGGACATCATCCAGCTTTCCTGGACGCCTGCTGTGAACCATGTCACCCAGCTTTCCGGGATGAACAATAGCCTATTCAGTGCACGAGAAAGCTGGATGACATCCAAACAGCAGGCATCCAGGAAAGCTGGTGCCCGCTGTGGAGGATGAGTGTCACCCAGCATTCCCAGTTGCTGAATAATCTATCAAGTATATGGGAAAGCTGGGTGACATCCAAACAGCAGGTGTCCAGCATCCAGGAAAGCTGAGTGGCACCCATCCCCCACAGCAGGCACTTAGCTTTCCTGGATACCTGCTGGGGGGGGATGCCACCCAGCTTTCTCATATTGTGGATAGATTATTCAGCAGCTGGGAAAGCTGGGTGACATGGTTCACAGCAGGGATCCTAAAAAGCTGTGCCTGCTGTGGGGGATGGGTGCCAGGGAGGGGGGCAGAGTTGGGGGACAGGGAGGGAGGGAGGACTGAGTTTGGGGACAGGCAGGGAGGGGGGCCATTTTGGGGGACAGGGAGGTGCGGGGGAGATTTTGGGGGCAGGGGCGGCTGAGTAAGGGGCCAGGGAGGGAGGGGGGCCATTTTGGGGACAGGGGGGCTGAGTTAGAGGATAGGGAGGGAGGGGGCCGTTTTGGGGGACAGGGGGGCTGAGTTAGAGGACAGGGAGGGAGGGGGGAACTTTTGGGGGATGGGGAGGGGCTGAGTTAGGGGACAGGGGGAAGGGGGGCCATTTTGGGGGACAGGGGGGGCACAGGGAGGGAGGGGTAGGGGCCGTTTTGGGGGACGGGGGGAGTAGGCGGGGGAGAGGGGGTGTTTTGGGGGACAGGGAGGGCTAGGTTGGGGACAGGGAGAGGGGCATTTTGGGGGGACAGGGAGGGGGCTAGGTTGGGGGACAGGGAGGGAGGGAAGGAGGGGCCGTTTTGGGGAGACAGGGAGGGCTACGTTGGGGGACAGGGAGGGAGGGAGGAGGGGCCGTTTTGGGGGGTTAGAGGGGGCTGAGTTAGCGGACAGGGAGGGAAGGGGGGGCAGGGAGGGAGGGTGGGCCATTTTGGGAGACAGGGGGGGGCTAGGTTAGAAGACAGGGAGGGAGGGGGAGCCGTTTTGGGGCACGGGGGGAGGGGAGTGTTACTTACCTCCCTGCTGTGTCCTCTTCTTGCTGCAGCTGCTGCTGGCTCCAGCCCCGCAGTCACACTGATCAGTGTAGCTGAGGGGGCGGGGCCGGCTCCCTGCAGGCAGTGACTTCAGGGGAGAGTGTCTCTATGACGCTTCCCCTGCATCCCTGCTCTCTGTACCGTCCGCATGTGAGTGAGAGAGGCTCCCTGACATGCGGCCGGTGATTGCGGACAGCGGTAGGAAGCGCCGGGTCCCGCAGCTCCTAAGAGCACGGACCCTGGGGCAGTTGCTACGTCTGCTACCCCAGTAGTTACGCCCCTGATCCCAGGTACTGACCCATCAATCTACAGTACAGGCTCCTCTCACAAGAGCTTCCATGTGTGTAGATTATTATTATACAGCCGGGTACTGACCCCTCAATCTACATCACAGGCTGCTCTCACAAGAGCTTCCATGTGTGTAGATTATTATTATACATCCCGGGTACTGACCCCTCTATCTATAGCACAGGCTCCTCTCACAAGAGCTTCCATGTGTGTAGATTATTATTATACAGCCGGGTACTGACCCCTCAATCTACAGTACAGGCTCCTCTCACAAGAGCTTCCATGTGTAGATTATTATTATACAGCCGGGTACTGACCCCTCAATCTACAATACAGGCTCCTCTCACAAGAGCTTCCATGTGTGTAGATTATTATTATACAGCCGGGTACTGACCCCTCAATCTACAGCACAGGCTCCTCTCACAAGAGCTTCCATGTGTGTAGATTATTATTATACAGCCCGGGTACTGACCCCTCAATCTACAGCACAGGCTCCTCTCACAAGAGCTTCCATGTGTGTAGATTATTATTATACAGCCGGGTACTGACCCCTCAATCTACAGCACAGGCTCCTCTCACAAGAGCTTCCATGTGTGTAGATTATTATTATACAGCCGGGTACTGACCCCTCAATCTACTGCACAGGCTCCTCTCACAAGAGCTTCCTTGTGTAGATTATTATTATACAGCCCGGATACTGACCCCTCAATCTACGGCACAGGCTCTTCTCACAAGAGCTTCCATGTATGTAGATTATTATACAGCCCGGGTACTGACCTCAATCTACAGCACAGGCTCCTCTCAGAAGCCTTCCTGGTCTTGATTGTCCACCTACAAGGTATGAAGGTCCAGACATAAAGGAACTGGAGCCAGAGGGACCGTGTACTGTTAAAAGATGACCTTTATCTAAATAGCCGCTCATGGTGAAGCTCCTTGGCCTCGGGCTCCTATGAATAGCATTCTTCTCTGCACACTGACTCACTGGATTCAGTTTTTTTGTGCCATCTAGTGTATTTTTTCGGTCACACACCCAGTGGTTTATTATAGATGTCACTCAGAGAAGTAAAGTAAATTTATAAAAACCATCTGAAGATGAATTTATCTTCACTGGAAAGAGTTACTAAAGTCACACCCAAAAAAGGAGGAGAAGTAAAAAAACAAACAAATTGACAAACATAGAAACAAAAAATGTGTCAAAAACCTCCTACTGTCTCTCGTCCATTTCCTCCTTCTTTTCCTCCCGTCTCCTAAAACTAAACATGGAGAAAACTGAATTCAACATCTTTCCACCGTCCCACTCCATCCCTCCACCTGATCTATCTCAGTCAATGGCTGTACACTCTCACCAGCTCCGCAAGTCCACTGCCTTGGGATAACCTTCATTCCTCTGTCTATCAAACCACATATCCAAGCCCTTACCTCTGCCTGCCATCTCCACCTGGAAAATATTTCTCAAATCCGTTCATTCCTTAACTTTGATACTACAAAAATGCTTGTCCACGCCTTTCCCACCTAGACTATTGCAACATCCTTGCTATGGATAATAATAATAATAATAATCTTTATTTATATAGCGTTGTCAACCATATTCGCAGCACTATACAAATTCAAGGGTAATCGTACAGACACATTACACATTAAAAGTACTTTACAAATTGAGACACTAGGTGTGAGGGCCCTGCTCGTGTTGAGAGCTTACAATCTATTTGGTTGTAGGGTGTGAAACATACGGTAAGAGGTGCTAAAGGTTTGCAATGGTTTCCAGCTTGTTTCATAATAGGGGGTGGGTTTACATGAAAAAAAAGGATGAACCTGCCGCCCTGACAGTACATCTATATTACAGATTACAGTTGCCTGTGAGTGTGCCCTAGTGTAGGGAGTGACAAATGTGTGTGATAGCAGTTAGGGATCTTGGTAGGCCAGACAGAGTGAGAGGAAAAGAAAGGAAGAAGATTTGTATTTTCAGGGCCTTTTCTTAAAACTGTGAGGGTTGTGAATTGTCCTGATCGCCCGCGGTAAGCATATTCCAAGAGAATTGTGGTGCCGCACATGTGAAAATATTGGGTGACGGGCATGGGAGCTGGTTCGGATGATTGAATGGGGAACCTGATATGCAGCAGCAGAGCTGGAGGAGAGCGGGTCGGGTGGGAGACAGGAGGGACAAGGGGAGGGATTTTAAGGGGGTGTTGCAGCAGCTGTGGGAGAGCCTTTATGAGTTGAGGATGCTGAGTTTATTCCTGTATATCCTGTACTGAATGGGATACCTGATGCAGTGAGACTGACATAGGGGTAGAGGTCAAAATTTGTTTTTTTTTATAGTTGTGTGGAGAAAAGAATGATGGCACTTGGCTGCCTGCATTCAGGGACAATTGAAAAGAGGGGACAGTTTGCAGAGAGGCTGACACGATTAGCAAGGAGTTTCAGTAGTCAAGACGAGAAAGAATGAAAGATTGAGAGCAGTAATGAGAGTTTGAGATGTTTCCACGGGGAGAAACGGGAAGAAGGGTGTATTCTGGAGATGTTCTTGAGGTATGGCAGGTGTGTTAGGCAGGAGAGGGCGGTAGGGTGATGTGGTATAATATGGGGCCGTGGATAAGGTCAGATCAGAATCTAATGTTAACCCCCGCAACTGGGTACCTCGCCTGCGAGGCCTGGTCTGTCCCTAAGGGAGAAAATAGGTAATCCTACTCATGTGGGTACGCACATACAGAAACAGCAGAAATAAGACAAAGGGGTTGGGGTTGGTAGTTGTGGAGGCGTGGTAAGACAAGAGTTAGAAGTTCTATGTTTTCTTAGGTGAGGTTTCGTTTCACGATGGAAAGAGGACACTGTTGTCAGTGTGTGACATGCGGCCTAGACAGTCACGGTGTTCGTTTTGTGATGCAGCGTGTGATCTTTCAGGACGGGGCAGGTAAGGAGTGTGATGTTACTGGGTGAGGAGGTGTATTGTTTTATAAGGTGTGTCTTCAGCATAGAGATTTGTACTGGAAGCGTCAAATCTACTCGTGATGGTTTGTACCAATGGGTGAGACTTGTGTTACAATTGAAAATAGTGATGGGGGACCTCGCCAACTGATTCCTTTCTGAGGAAAAGCCTCAACAGCATGAGGCTAGTGAGGTGATATGCTGATACCAGTAGAAAATGAGACACTGAAGGAGAGTTGATCACGATTGACTAGGTAGGAGTAGAACCAAGATGCGATGAGCGGTGTCATGGAGGCAATGGCGGCAGGAGCATGCGGAGGAGATAGGTTGGTGATCCACAGTGTCTAACCGCTGCCAGTAGTGACCAAGGAGATAGCAGCGCACCGGGAGTGAGTCACCTGTGATTTGGATTTTGCTGTTTGTAGCGGACAGGGCTAAAACTTTGAGACTTTTAAAACTTAAAGCGAGTTATCCTTCGGAGGTAAGCGCTAGCGGTATGTGCTGAGAGAGGGAGGGGAAACAAATTGACAGAGGGTCAAGGAAGAGAGTTTGTTGAGACGATAGGCAGATTAGAGAGGATGTAGACCAAAGCGTTCCAGTGTTTTGAGTATCAGGACGATGGAAGGCAGGTTAGAGACTCGGTCCGCGTGAGCTAGTTAGCGCACAGGACGGGGTCCAGAAGGAGGGCTTTTTAGTAAACGGGGTTATGACGATGGTGTGTTTGAAGGAAGATGGAAAGGATCCCACAGGTGACAGAGACGAGAGGTTACAGATAGCAGTTAAGTGAGGAGAGAGGACAGCTGGAGAAATACAGGCTGGACATAGGTGGCGATGGAATTGGGCGCGTCAGTAGTGTTTAGAAGACAGGTGGTGGGGAGAGCAGAAGCAGAAGAAAGCCTACGACCACTTCCTTCTCTGTCATGGATCCTTGGATGCCTTTGATTAAGAGCCATTTGTTCACATAAAATAAATGTCAGCATTCCATCACTGTTGATGTACCAACCTTTTTTATCACTGTATAGATAAAGGAAGACTTCAATTTTAAGGTTTTGGATGGTATCACGCATACTCCCTTTTCTGTACTATATCTCACGGCTGTCCTGCCACTTAAGGATCCGACGTCAGGACAAGACTCCTGTCCTACACTGAGCAGTGCGACGTGACGTGTTCAGTTGGCAATCACTTTGTTTATTGCAACATCCTTCTCTGTGGCCTTTCCCATCTAGCACCTTGCCCCCCCCAAAACCCCTCCTTAAACTCGGGCCGGGCCTTTGTTTTGAAAAAAACCTCCCTCGCTACTCGCTGCCCTTTCCCCTCTTTTAAATTACCTTCACGGGGCTTCCCATTGCCTAGGGAACCCTTTTACCTAAAAAGGCCTCCATCACCTCTCCCCCCCCATACATCTCTGCCTTAATCTCTGATCCTCACAAGACTTTCTTCTCTGCTCTCCTCTTATCAGCTCCTCACAAAACTGTCTCCAAGACTTCTTTCGTGTTTCCCCCAAAAACATCAACTCCCCCCTCCACTTTCCCCAGTTTTCAAAAGCAACCTGAAAACCCATCTTTTTTCGGGGATTGCTTAAAAACCTAAAATTTAACCACTGCTACCACAAAAACCCCAACAAACATGTCCTCCCCCTCACTTCCTGCCCTCTTCTCCCCCTTTCCCCTCAAACGTAAGCCCTCAGGGGCCCAAAACCCAATTTTTCCCTCTGACCAGATTTTTTGGGTTAAATTAATCGTCCCCTTTGGTACTTTTTTTGAGAATTTTATGTTTGTAACCCCCTCAAATGTACAGCGCTCTGGAACTAACGGCATTCTAAAATATATAATATTAATACTACTCCAATCCAGACTTACAAACAGGTAGCTCTGTTTTGTATTTTGGAAATCTGTGAGAAAAAAAAAACCTTTTTTGATTTGAAACCGGGAAAAAAGGGGGGGGGAAAAAAATTTTAAACCCGAAGGGGGAACCCAAACATAAGCCCTGGGTTAGAGCCAACTTATCCACTGTACACACATGCCCTAAGGCCCCCCGGTTTGTAATAAAAAGGGCCCCAGAAATCCAGTTATAAACCCAAATGCTCATTTTCCGGTGCTGCTTTTTTTAAAGGGGATCTGTCTTTCTTTTATTGCTGGAATGCTTTTTTGTAATATGTATAGAATTATTTTTTTTGGATGGTATATATTGAAAATTGAATATAAACTTTTTTTGTTATAGCAGCTTTAAAATTTACTTTGTGTAGACAAACAATTCCCGGTGGTAGTAGCAGGAAGAAAGGGGCTTTATAAGCAAATTTAAAAAACATTGGGAATAAAAGATGGGCAATTTTTTTCAAAAATTTCGATTCGGTCACTTCGCCAAAATTTTTTCCCACAAAATTCTTTTTGTTCCGAATTCCTTTACTTCGCAAAGAATCCGTTAAAAACAGGGTATTTCCCGGCTGCACAGAGCCTGCAGGGTGCTTTTAAACGTTTTTGCCATGCTTAAATATTCAGAGGGAGCTTGGTTTGGTCTTCAAAACAATGTATGTGGTATTAGTATGACAAGGTGACAGACTAGTCCTCTCCGCAGCATTAGAATCGCATCACTAAAAAATACCTGTTCACTTAAGTAGGGCAAAACAACCAAAAAAACACAAGCGGAACAGACTAGCCCAGTTTAAAGTCATCTGCGCAGCGAAATATCTGGGAAAAAAAATAAGCTGATAGCTCATGAGTGTGCAACATTAAGTAACAGATGTGTGTGAGTGTGACGGCGGCATTGCCACAGGCAGCATGATGGTCAGACAGGCAGTGTTCACAATAGACATTTCTGAGGCGTAGCTAAACACGGATGGAATGCCACTGAGGTGGGTCGACAATGACGAGGATGCGGAGGGTCACGGCGTGGCAAGCAGTATGAGGTAACAGGCAGAGGCACAATGACCAATTCTGGAGAGGCGGCTAAAACAGTATTAGGTGACCCCACTGAGTGCACAATAGGACAGTTGTGGAGGTCCATGGCGGCAGCAGTATTAGTATCAGAAGCATTGGCACAATGAACAGTTCTGAGTTATGTCGCGCTAAAACATATGGTTAGTGCCCCAGAGTGTGTCACAATGTCACGACAGCGTTTAGGATGGTCACGGCGGACAGCGCAGTATGAGAATCTAGTGCAAGTTGGAGCACAATGACATTCTGGAGGCCTGACAAACATATTAATGGCCACACGAATAGTTGGCACAATCACACATTGTTGGAGGTCACCGAGGCGGGCAGCAGTATGAGAATCAGGCAGTGTGCACAATTGTACATATTCTTAGGAGGCGAGCAAATACATTATGAAGCCAACAGAGTGGCTACACAATCACACAGTGTTGAAGGTCACACTGCACAGCAATGAGGAATCAGGCATTGGCACAATGACATTGCTGTGGGGATGGAGGCAAAACAGGAGGTAAGGCCACAGAATGTGGGTAACAAATTGACTAGAGAAGCGTGCGCCTAGGTACAGTCGATCAGCAGCATGTGAAGTCAGGCAGTTGGCACAATAACACGGCGAGTGTGTAGGAGTGCACGGCAGGCGACACAGCAGCAGCATGAGGTCAGAGATTGTACACAATCGACATTCTGGAGGTGGCAAACAGGAGAAAGCCACAGAGTGGCACAAAGACCAGAAAGCGGAGGCTCACGTGCGGCGCAGCAAGAAGGTCATGCATGGGGCAACAATGACACAGTTTGGTAGGACATGGCCCCAGCAAGCAGCATGAGGTTCAGACTGTGGCACATGACACAGTGTGGATGTCACGGCAACAGCAAACAGCAGCATCAGCATGAGGTCATAGTAGTGGACTAATAGTCTCAGACAGAGTGTTTTGAGTGGTTGGCAATTCCATTCCCTGGAAAAGATGCGTAGCAGATGAGTAACTGCAGCAGATGTGTGGCATCAGGCGGGTTGGCAGCATCAAATAGTGGCTGAGGCAGGTAAGTTTGAACCCAGGAACCTGACTCCTAAGGCATTGTGTTTGGAAATCCTGGCGATCCACGGCCTGTATTCAATCTTGGAGCAAAAGTCAGTCGTTCCACATTTCCCGTGGACAAGCGGGTTCTCCTTGGGTAACGATGGCCCCCGCCGCACTGAACAACGTCCGCTCTTAAGCCACACTGACTGGCCGGGGCCAGGACAGCTTCTCACTGCAAACTCGGCAAGTTGCGGCCCACACATCCAGTTTGGCTGCCCAGTAAGACCAGCGGATCTCTAGACTGGAGGGGCAGAGTGCTGTCCCAAGTTAGGGCCACTCCCCTGTTTGGATTCAAAGGGTCTGGCTTCCAGGTCCTGCTGCTGCTGCTGGCGACTGCCCTCCTCACTAGGCGGGTGAAGAAGCTGCTCATCAAGTGACACCGACTAGTTTACTACTGATGGAAGCTGGACTGCTCCTACCCCGAGCCACCTTCCCCCAGCAGCCGCGGCAATAGTACGTGTGTAGCGCTGAGGAACCCCCCGGTCAGACCTGTCAGATGATGGAACGAATGCCGCACATAGGCAGCGGCCAACTGATTACGGAGGATTTCCCTATAGTATTTTGAGTTTGTCTTCCCTCTCAATAGCCTAGGGAAAAAGCGTCCCGATTTTGACCGGTAAGCTGAGGGTCCAATAGGGTGGAGAGGCCAGAAGTTATCCCTCAGCCGGAAGCGAACTATTCGGGCTTCACTAGCCAGGCAAATAAGGCATGCTGCCGGACCATCTGTCACAAGTGGACTCCGAGGGGCACCCAGCCTCCATTTTCCACTGTATACTGCCACGGTTCTTGGGGGATCATCTGCCCTCATCTCCTCATCTCCATCCACCTCCTCCAGCTGCTCCTGCTCCTCCTCTCTTGTCACCTGGGTAGAAAATCCGACTCATTTCACCAGACAATGCTTCTGCTCCAATTTCCCTCCTCCTCCTCTTCCATTTCAGTCCCCCACCGGACTCATGTGCCACGAGATTGTATACGCCACGTCTCCAGTCCCCTGCCCAGACAGATTTTTCATCATCTGTTCCAGGACATGAAGCAGTGGAAATGACATTATTCATTCCCGTAGTCCTGGCACTGACAAATAACGTCCGCCTCCTCAAGGCCTCAACAAAAGTCATGTTTCACGCATGGCATGCCACTTGGCTGACATCAAAATTACCAGGGGAGTTACTTTGCTGTCTGCCTGGTTCTTCAAAAAATCGTTAATGGCCTTTCTCTGTTCATTACAGTCGGGTCCAACATGTGCAGGCTGAATTCCAGCTGGTGGAAACATCGCATATCATAGTGTGTTGGGGTAGGCCGATTCTGCCGCTGCAACTCAGGAGGTGTGTACCCTGGCTTTTCGTTACGAATGGATAAAGTGCATGCTCAGTTTCCTGCCATTGTTCCGAGAAATGTTTCTGAAGATCGTGGAAGGACTTTCAGAACCTTTTTCACAACCAGATGAACCGTGTGCCATGCAGGGCGCATGACCATCCCTCCTCGGTGTCACGCGGCGGACACATGTTCTCCCATTGTCGTTCACCATGTGGTTCCGATTTGCCTGTTGGCGCTTAAAAGCCACACATCGATTTCTTGCTGCAGTGACGCGGAGCATTTCCCTCCCCTGTGTGACTCGTTCGCCGAGGCACGCCAGGTGTTATAGACTGGCGTTACACCCGGCCTGTACCCTACAGCATTGTGGTAATGATTGAGCAGTTAACGTGTGAGGCAGAGATTGTGTGGTGAGTGAAGAGAGGAGGAGGCGGACATTGGCGCAAGTGCAGCCAGTTTGACAATGGTGGAGGAGAAAGGCGGCTACTCCTTGTCCAAGTTGTTGTGTGCCTGGGCTGGAAACACATTTCACGCCAGTGGTCCATGAAAGTACATGTACTGCCGCTGACCGTAGATCAGCTCCAATACGTCCGCGCTGCCCGTGCACCTTGGAACAAACTGATAAGCTCAATTACTGACCCCACCTCTGTTCTACATAATTATGAAGTGCTGGTACAGCCTTTTAGGAAAAGAAATTACGGCGATGGTAACGTCTCCACCTCGCCGCTGCACAAGCCATTGAGTTCTCTGAACGGTGCAGATCCCCCATTTGGAAAGGGAGTGACTGCAGTAACCAACAACTTGGACAGGGAAGCACGGTCAGCTGCTGGCACCTTAGGATGGTGTGGACGCATACTGTTGTCTCTTTGGCAAACTGCCTCGCAGAACGACTGCTGGCGCCATGAGTTAGCGAGGAGCATGAGCATCTGGACCGTGAGATGATGTCAAAGAGAAAACAGCTTCTCTTCTGCAGAGGTGGGGAGCCTTGACTGGCTGCAATGCATGCGTGCCACTGGGCCGCGGCTGCTGTTTGCTGGTTGCGGTAAAGGGATGGACCACCACTCTGAAGGCCACGTTTCGCTCCCAGGCCACCGTGTGTGACGCTGAGCATGTGTTGACGCAGGTCGCGTGGTGCCAACGTTAGCTCCCTGGCCACTCATCACTTTCTGCCCACAGATTCTACATATACCCATATTCGGCTTCCTCCTTGTCCTTAGCAAAGAACAGCCACAGCCGCCGAGTATCGATTTTACCGCCAACACTGCCGCACTGAGTGACTACTGCCGTCCGCTGCCTCGCTGAGACCCCTGTGCTGCAACTTTCTTGGACCTCGAAGCGGGTTTTTTACCCCGTGGCCGCTTTGCTCGCCGACCTCACACTGCTTCTAACCTGACTGACTACACGGCCACACGACCGCACATAGCTGGCTTTGCTGCTGCCTGACGCGCAAGCTGACGCCCTCTTCTCCTGACGATGATGAAGCCCTTGCCCTCACCCGGGCTCCCAAGTGCTGGTCAGGACTACATCATCATCTTATGTTTGTGTTTCATCTTTCACTGCTGTCCCGTCATCACCGGTCTTGGGTATGCCGAGGCTGACCTCACAACAACATACTCCATCCAACTCTCCACATCTATACTTTGTCCGCCTACTGCAAGAAGCAGGCTATATTGGCCCCAATTCATCGCTGCAAGTAGCTGCTGACTGCCCCGTTCCTCAAATTGTTTCATCGCCTCGCTATATAGTGGCGCAGAGCCCAGACCACATAGTATATCGACTTGCTAGGGAACCCGTATGGACCAGAGGGCGGTTGTAGGACAGTGAGGGCCGCTGACCCGCTCCCGGGCCATGCCAACTAATGGTTGTGTCTGAGTTTCCCCCCGACTCCAGGCTGGGGTTGTCAGGATGTCATCTGGATAAGAAGATGACCTAGTCAACCACTCAAGAACCCTTGGTTTGCTGAACAACACACGGCCGCTATATGACAGCGCAGTTGTGCCCTCACCGAGGTGACCCCTTGCTGCGACGTCCCGTTGCTGTGCTGCAACCTGGGCCTGTTTCCAGGAATGTTTTGTGCCACTGCCACTCGCAGGTGCAGACCTGCCACCTCTCTTTCTTGACATACTCGATTGTTCGTAAAATGTACAGACACTGTTTTGATATGGATATCAGTATGATGATAAAGTATAGCACCCTTTTTTTGATTTCAAATGAAACCCAGTAACATGCATGGGTAACCGTTTGTATAAAAATTGCGCTCCACAAATTGCCAGGAAAAATTTACTTGTATGTTGTCGTTTAAAAACACTGTGTGTTTTTACAAAATGTAAAAGCCACAAACAGGCAATTAACCTTCGGACATGAATTAGGCTACAGGTAAAAATTTATATATTTTGGCGTTGAAAAAGACGGTTTAGTTTTTGTCCAGCACACCAGCAAAAACAACGCTTAAATTAACCTCTGGATGTTAAATTACGCAATAGAATTGAGCCGCACAAACTAGTAGCTTTGTAGCGAGTTAAAATTGCGTGTTTTCTACCCACACAACAAGAAGGAAAACAGTTGGTAATTAAGCATTGCTTGTGAATAATGCAACACGAAAAATTAAAATAATTTGGCGATGAAAAAACTTTTATTTTTGTCATCACACCATCAAAACAAGCTTAATAACCCCAGGATGTAAATTGCACCAAAGAATTGAGTCCGCACAAACTAGTAGCTTTGTAGTGTGTTACAATTGCGTTTTTTCTTACGCCACACAACAAGAGATACAGTTTTAATTGACCTTTGCATGTGAATTAGCTAGCAGGGAAAAAATTGTATAAATTATGGCGTTGAAAAAGACGGTTTCTTGAGGTCAGCACACCAGCAAAACAACGCTTAATTAACCCCTCGGATGTAAATTTGCGCAATAGAATTGATCCACCACAAACTAGTAGCTTTGTGAAGCGTGTTACAGATTGGCGTATTTTCTACGCCACAACCAACAAAGAGATAATATTTGAATTAACCTTTGCTTTGTGAAATAGGCTACCAAAAAAAAATATATATATTTGCGTTGACGAAAGACGGTTTATTTTTTCAGCTACAGCAGCAAAACAACGCTTTAATTATACCCCTGGATGTAAAATGTGGCAATAAGAAGATTAAGCACCCACAAACTAGTAGCTTTTGTAGCGTGTTACAATGGAGTATTTTTACGCCACCCAACAAGAGATGAAAATTGTAATTAACCTTTGCTTGTGAATGAGGTCTACCAAAAAAAAAAATATATATATGGCGTTTAAAAAAAGACGTATTATTTTTGTCAGCACACCAGCAACAACAACGCTTAATTAACCCCTGGAATGTAAATTGCGCAATAGAATTGGAGCCACCACAAACTAGTAGCTTTGTAGCGTTTTACAATGGCGTATTTTTATCTACCCACACAACAAGATATAAAATTGTATTAACCTTGCTTTTGAATTAGGCCTACCAAAAAAAAAAATATAAATTTTGGCGTTGAAAAAGACGGTTTATTTTTGTCAGCACAAAACCAGCAAAACAGATGCTAATTAACGCCATGGAAGTAAATTGCGCAAATAGAATTGATGTCCACCACAAACTAATAGCTTTGTAGCGTGTTTACAATGGTGTATTTTCTACTCCACACAACGAAGAGATTAAAATTGTAATAAACCTTTGCTTGTGAAATAGGCTACCAACAAAAAAAATATTATTTGGCGTTGAAAAGACGGTTTATTTTTGGTCAGCACACCAGCAAAACAACGCTTAATTAACCCCTGGATGTAAATTGCGCACTAGAATGTGAGACCACCACAAACATAGTAGCTTTTTAGCGTGATTACAAATGCGAATTTTCTACGCCACACTAAAATAGATAAAATATTAAATAACCTTTGCTTGTGAATTATATGGCTACCAAAAAAAAAATATATAATCTGGCGTTGAAAAAGACGGTTTATTTTGTCAGCACTACCAGCAAAACAACTGCTGAATAAAGCCCCTAGGATGTAAATTGCGCAAAAATTGAGCACCAAAAATGAAGTGTTTTTTTTATTGTAAAATTGGTGTTTCTTTATATGAATACAACAGGAACTGGCTTTTGATCCCACTTGATAATGAATGTATTGCAGCTGCACGTGGACTCACACTGATTTCAGATCCAATAGCCCCAAAAAAATCAGAAATATAACATTCATAGAACCGTCACTGAGACAAGCTGAGACACCCCAAAAAAATCGCTGTGTCAGAAATCAGTTCTTCAGAAAAGCTCTATCACCCGCAGCATCACGATCCCTTTCAGGATACAGTTTGAGAGTAGTGTGAGCTCCCAGCGGCGCGCACGGACTTATTAATAGTGCGGTGACGTCACAGAATACCCGCCGTTCACTGATTGCTTCATCTCTGCACATGTCATGCAGGCTTATTCCCTCGTTCCTCCCAGAGTTGGCTTTTGCCCCATGAAACGCCATGTGCTCTGCAGCCATATTTTATCAATGACAAGAGCACACTTCGATTCCCGCGAATCACCCCAAAGTTCGACTTCGTTTACGAAGCCGAGAGTTTTCCTGAATTTTCTAAACGAATTCCACTTCGTTAGAATCGATTCGCCCATCTCTAATTGTAAGTATAAGCAAATGGTGTGAGTGCTGTGGAATGGGGAATTGTTTTTTTTTGTTTGTTTGTTTTATGGAGGAAAGCTGTGGCATTGTAGGGGTGACTGTGGCCTGACGGGCGATTAATGGTGACACAGAGTGGGATAGCTGTGGCATGCACAGGAACATGTACATGTGTCATGGAGGAGGACAGCAGTGACATGGAAAGGGACATGGCTTGTGGGGATAGAAGGGCATGGAGAGAGGGATGGCTTGCAGGGACAACAGTGGCATGGAGAGGGGCATGGTTTGGGGGGACAGTAGTGGCATGAAGAGAAACATGGCTTGGGTCACTGTAGTGGTATGGAGAGGGGCATGCCTTGGGGGGACAGCAGTGACATGCATAGGGACATGGCTTGGGTCACTGCAGTGGCATGCAGACGGGCATGACTTGGAAGAAAATCATTGGCATGAGAGACATGGCTTAAGAGAACTGCAATGGCATAGAGAGGGATATGGCTTTGGGAAAACAGTAGCATGGAGGAGCACTGTTGTCATAGTTGGAGGTAGTGGATCCTCTGGACCACCGCAAGCGATTCCGTAATCCACGCCAGGGAGCAGAATCTAAGTAGGTCCCGTTTTCACCCAGAGCCCGCCGTCAAAGCGGGATACTTGCTGCGTGCGGGAGTCAACCAGGTCGCTACCCCTGACGTGACTTGCTTGCGGATGCAGCCGAGGTTGTAACGTGGTACAAAATCAGAAGGCAGGGGCTTGTAGGTCGTGGACAGTCAGGATAGGTCAGGGACAGGCGGCCAGATTCGTGTCGAGGGACAGAGGCAAACGGTAAGGTACACGGTAATCAGAACAAGACTAAGGAATGCTTTTGCTCAATAGGCAATGGGCACTAAAGATCCGGCAGGGTAACCAGGAAGAGGCAGGCTTATATAGGGTCAGCGACGGCGGCAAATAGCAAATTACCGGTGCGCTGGCTCTTAAAATTTAACACAGCCAGCGCGCGCACAAGAGAAGCGGGGGACCGCACGCGGCTGCGGGACGAGAGACTCGCAGCAGGTCGCGTTGCCGGGTAAGTAGGCATGGGACCGTCGGAAAGGACAGCACGGCCCGACTTGTAGGGTCGCGGCGCCGCCCGGCAGCAGGGCATGGATGCACCCGCGACCCGGGATGAGGGTCGCAGGGGCATCCGTGACAACTGGGACCGAGGGGGACTGCTGTGGTATGGAGTGTCGCTGTGGAATAGGTGGAGTGCGGTGGCGGGGGTGGGAATTGTGACATGCAAGGGACAGTTATGGCATACAGAAGAGTTGTGAAATGGGGGTCAGCTAAGGCATTAAGATTGACTGTGTATTTGGGGGTAAAGAACTGTTAAGTAAAGGCAAGCATTGGAATGGGGGACAGGTGTGGACTGGGAGGAGAGAAATCAAATGGTGTATGTAGGGGGGGCTGCAGAATAGGGGAGAGAAAAAGGGAGAAGAGGGGTAAGAAGGTTGTAACCTGTGTTTTTCCACTTGTGATACTACAACTCCTAGTTTATCTGTACAGCCAATGGCAAACAGAAAGTAGTTGATTGCACGCCATTGTTTTTGAATATAGAGGTGCAGGAGTAATTTCACGCCACATTTACCAGGTTGGGCAAGTTTGTAACCTCACTCCCACTCCAGCTCGTGACTCTCTAGTCTTTGCAACACTACAACTCACTATCTGTAACAGTCATATGTTTGTAAATGCTGGAACTAGATGTGCAGCAACTGCTGGACAGCCACAGATTGGAGATCACTGCATCCCTGTAGCCGGTCCTCACTAGGTAAGGCAAACCATGGGAGAGGTGTGTTCTGGGTTTTGTAATGTGGGGTATTTCATATTAGTATACTTTGTATGTGCTGTACCCCACAACGGCCTACCACACTGGGCAGCTAAATCTTATATTGATGTAAAATATCCCAAATTTAGTCCAAAAGAGACTCCATTTGCTTTATAGGCGCCTATGTCTCTATCATGGTATACATTTGTAAAATGTTGTGAACATATCTCACAGACAAAGTCACAATGCTGTGTCATAATATACTGTGGCCCCAAGGCTCTGCTGCCATTACAAGCAAATGGCACCCTACAATTTAGAGATAGAATGGTGCTGTGCCCTGCACCATGGAATTATAGACTGGATATCACAATAGAACTGTAAATGGCTGGGATCTCCAATCACCACTGCTGATGGCATGTGTCATGTGCAGTCTCATCTCTTGAGCAATTTTGTGAAGTACTTGTATGTCACATATTGATAAGAGAAATTTACAAATAGAACAAAAGTGGCCAAAAAATAAATGTCAAAATTATATGTGCACAGTCCAAGGGTATGGAATGTGATTCTCCCTGGGCCTCTCACTATAAATACCTGCTTGCTGGTATCCAGACCCATCGGTGCCTAGAGGATAATAGTGTACACATATCATAATGTGACCACAATCCCTAGACATAGGTACTGATACCTACTACCAGATGATAACATGTATAAGGGCCGCTTCAGGTTATCTTCACATGTACCCCTACCCAACTTTAGTCATTGGTATATGTTCAAATGTGACCTTTACCTTCTGCTGGCCTGATTATCACTAGATCTATACCGTCCAATAAGTGGATTCTGACTGCATTTCCTCTGTTTTGGGATACATACTATCCTGTGCAGAACAGAATAATATATATTTAACGAGCTTTTCTATCCCACAAATGGTGTCCAGCAAAAAGCAAAGCCACTGTAATCACAATGTGACTACCTTTACTATAGTCCAAACAAGAAATTAAGACTGCCGCTTACCCCTTCACCGTGAGTGTTTTTGTCTGGGCTTGCTTCTCCTTTGCTGTTTCTTTGTATTCAGCTGCTGCTACTGCTTGCTCGTGTTGCCTCCTTTCCGCTCGGAGAGCTGCCAGTCTCGCTCCTTACTTCAAATCAGAAAATTCACCATGTGATGCAGTGACGTGTTTTTAAGTTTGTTCACTTAGGAAATGTTTGTGTCAGAATTTATATGCCGGAAAAAGGGTCCTGAGGGTCCCGAAACGCGTTTGGCGTTTTAAACGCTATCTTGTGGAAGAATGAAATGAAATAAAAAGTCCGGAAGTACCTTTGGTCCGCTGGAATTTCCTTGGTGAATTTTCTGATTTGAAGTAAGGAGCAGACTGGCAGCTCTCCGAGCGGAAAGGAGGCAACACAGCAAGCAGTAGCAGCAGCTGAAACAAAGAAACAGCAAAGGGGAAGCAAGCCCAGACAAAAACACTCACGTTGAAGGGGTAAGCGGCAGTCTTAATTTCTTGTTTGGTCTATATGTCAAGTGCCAGTGAAGATAGCTGCATTCCCCCAGCATTTCCCGTGTTTTAGCATTTCCAGTGCTTTAAAATTGCTGGGCTCTCCAATAGATATATGCTACAGCTAAGATTATCACAATAAAAAGATAAGGGGGTTGTTTTAAAAAACACAACTGTTTTACAGCCAAAAATTTAAACCCATGGGAAAAATGGGGACTAAATTAGAACAGGTTGGTTTTTCCGCAGTCAAAGACGATCCCGGGGGGGGAAAAGGAGAAACAAGCAAAACCTTTTAAAAAGGTTCGGGGAAAAAAAAAAAAAAAAATTGTTCCCAAAAAAACTTAAAAGTCTGGGGGGACCACAATTCCCTAAAAAAAATACTTTGAAAAAACAGATGGTTCCGAGAGGGAACTGGGGTTTAAAAAAAAAAACCTATTTTTTGTTTTACCACCAAAAAAATTTTTAGACCTAGGAATGGGCATTACAAATGCTCTTTAAAATTTTTCAATTTAAATTTAGTGGAGTTTGAGAGTGAAAATTTGGGAAAAATCAGATGAAAAATCAAACAACTACAATCCCAACTGGATGAACATGTGAATGACCCCCGAATAAAAAGGGTTAAAATAAAAATTGAAAAAATATTTTTGAAAAAGTGGAAGATTTTAAATAGAAAACCCAACAAAACAAAAAAGTTTAAAAAGGGTTTATAGAGGACACCAAAAAAAAACAAGTGTATACTTGGCCCCAGGAAAGATCAAGAACCCCCAAACCCCTTTTTGGGAAGGGAAGACAGGACGTGGGAAGCAGGACCGGAGAGTAAGTTTTTTCGAAATTTTGGATTCTCCGATACAAATCCCCCCCGAGGGACTCGGATTGGGGATAAAACCAAAATAATGGGGGGGAAAAAGTAAAAAAGGGGTGCCCAAAAAAAACCCCGGGAAAAACCCCCCAAAAAAAACGACAAAGAAAAAGGAAAAAGGAGGCCGAAAAACATAGGTCCAAAACAACAAAAGAAGAACCCCGGTCGAAAAGAAGCCCCTAAGAGGGTTTAAACGGCGGAAATGTGGAAATTTTTGGACCCCAACAATTCTAATATTTGCAAAAATTGAAGTTCAAATAAAGGTCTGAACTTTGTCCCAAACAAAGAATGGGGGGAACTTTTTTAAACCTATGCTGGACAAAAATTTCTTTTCACGAACTGTTAACTGTAAAGAGGTATTTTCCACAATAAAAAAAAAAGGGGAAAACAAACAAAAAAAATTTGGGAGGATGTAAAAGAGGGGGTGAAAGTGGGGAAGAAAATGAATTTTGAAAAAATTAATTTTTAATGGAAAAAAAACCCGCTAGGAATACTGAAAGAATTAGAAAAGGGAAAAAATAAAGAGGAAAATGAAAAAGACAAAAAAGGGAAATTAAAAGCAAAAAAATGAAAACCCATAATTTTTAACCCGAATAAAGCGAGGGTCCCAGCGCTTGATGCGTTTCGGGAAAAGCAATGGAGAGGGACCTGAAAAGCATGGTATTTTAGAACCAACAGAAAAGAGGAAAAAAGAAAAAAAGGAAATAATCTCACATATTCCCAAAGAAAAGGATTGAAAAAAAATTTAGGAAGAAATGGGAAATTTTGAATCTTTTAAAAAAATCAGAAAAAGGGGGTCAAATAGTTGTATTAGAACGAGGGTTTTTATATAATAAACTAGTTTTTAGAAACCCTAGAAAATAAAAAAACCTACCCGCAAATTAGACCTGCCCCCAATAAAAACCCCCTGAAAAATAAAAGGGGGAAAGTTTTTGGGAGAAGGGGGGGTTAAGCCCAAAGGGGGTACATCTGAAAAAAAAAAAAAACAACTTACATTTTGAAAAAATCCGGTCTTTCCAGTTTTTTAGGGAAATACCAAAAACAAAGAATCTATTTCCCCCTAAACTCCCCCCAAAACCCTTTCAAGGAATGGGCCCTTAAGTAGAGACTCAGCATTGGGTGGACGTTTGGGTTTTCCAAACCAAATTGGGTTTCCCGAGGTACCCCAGGTTTTTGAAGAAAGCCCCAAGTGCCCCTCAAACTTTCCAAGAATTTGTTTTGGTCCCCCCATCTTATACAGGGCTAAACATGGTGATTTTTGTTAACCTTTATTCCAATATACCACACCCCCTAGCTATTGAATTTTTGAACACTTTTTTGAGTAAAATTTAAGGAAATTTTGTAAATGAAAAAATCATTCATCATAAAAAAGGCCCTACTTCCTTTGCAAAAAAATTATTTAAAATTTTTGACAGACCCCTTTTACCTACAGATAGAAGGGGGCCCCAAAGGGGCATCACATCCCCCCCCTTTTGCAATTTAAATACATGGCTGGGGGGAAAGCAGCAGGCCTGAAATGGTTGCAATAACCCATTTTGGAGAAAACCCATCATAGGGTTTTATGGACGTTACATCGACGACCCCATTTGGTGTGGGGTGGGCGATGTGACGTCCACCCCCTAAATTTGTGGGGTCCCCTCAATGACAATCAGTGTAATTTAAAATTTTTACATTTTTAAATATAACTCGGGAAAAAAATTCATTCCGGATTTGGAGTTAAAAAGGCGTACCTGACCTGGGAAAAAGTAACCCCCAAAAACTAAATAGAAAACCGCACTGTGGGAATACACTTTTACAAGCCCCCAAGAATCACCCCAAAAAAATACAATACGCGATCCCAAGTGGGGAAAAAATTAGAGCTAGGAGAGCTTTTTTCCCTGGAAAAGGGAATTTCCAGGAAAAAAACGAAATTACCCGGGGGGGGGCAGGTTAAAGGGAAGTAGGGGGTACCCAACCACCCCCCCCTAGACGGGGCATTTAAAAAGGTAAAAAATCAAAAAAACAGGATTTTGTTATGGAAAAAAAAGGGGAAAAAAAGGGGAGGCAAAAGGAAAAAACAAGTAGTTTTTTTAAACCCGGGTTACAGTGATGATTAAAATAGAAAAAAAAACATCTTCAAAAAAAAAATTTTGCAGAAAAACCTACGTCGGGAAATGAAATTTTCTAAAAGAGTAAGTGGAAAAAGGGGTAAAATGTTTGCCCAAAAAAAGGTAAAACTCTACGAATGATCTGTCCCCCCGTTTCTTTTTCATGAGCAAAAAAATAATAAAAGGTGGGAACAATTGGCTGTTTCCCATGTGGGGAAAAACAATTAATTTATGTAACATAAAAAGGGAAAAGGGGGGAAACATTTACCAACAGCAACCAAACAAGGATATTTAAATTTGGGGGGGGGGGTAAAGGGGGGAAAATGCCCAAAAAACCATGGTTAAATTTTTTACCCTTGTAAACACCCATTGCAATCTCCTGTACAAGGCATTAAAAATAAAGGGAAATTTTAAACATAAAAATTTCAAAAACATTTTGGGAGGCATACAAACAAACAAGTAAATTTTAAAGGGGGGAACCAACAATTTTGTTGAACCATGAGAGCAGGATTGCAAACTTTAAAATGTTGGGATAATGGAAAGGGTAAATAAGCCACATAAAAGGGGGGGATGGGAACATAAAGTAAGGTTACGAGAGGCCTATTGGGGTTCTTACATGCGATACCCGCTTCCCCAAAGGCCAAAGAATAAACGGGCATGATCTCAAGTATATACCTTGAAAAAACTGTCAAAAAAGAAAAATGCATTCATTTTAAAAATCAGCATAAAAATTTTTCATGAATCATTTTGCAATTTTCAAGGGGTTTTTAACCTGCAAAAAATGGGCCCAAAAATGTGTTTTAATATAAAACTTTTATAAACGTTAGGAAAATTTTTCATTAACAACATAATAAGGGTTTTCAATCCCCAAAAGGGTTTTATTAGGAACCCAAAAGGATTTGGGGGCTTTTCCCAAAAGGGTTTTAAAAAAATGGAAAAAAACACCCCATGGGCCAAATTTTAAGCAAATGACGTGTTTTTTTAAATTTGTTCACTTAGGGAAATTTTTTGTGTCAGAATTAAAATGCCCTGAAAAAGGGTCCTGAGGGTCCCCCAAACGGGGTCGGCGTTTTAACGCTATCTTGTGGAAGAATGGGAAAAGAAATAAAAAAATTTGTGAAGTACCTTTTGGGCCGCCCGGGAATTTTCCCTTGGGAATTTTTTGATTTAATTTAAAGGGGCGAGGGGGGGGCACTCCTGAGCGGAAAAAGGGGGCAACACAGCAAGCAGTAGCACCTGAATTTCAAAAAACAGCAAAGGAGAAGCAAACCCAACAAAAACACTCACGGTTTAAGGGGGAAGCAGCATCTTAATTTTTTGTTTGGACTATATTTCAAGGCCAGTGGGAAAATAGCTGCATCCCACCCCCGTATTTCCCTGTTTTAGCTTTCAGTGCTTTAAAAAAAATCTGGCTCTCCAATAGATATTTTTGCTACAGCTTTAAAATTATCACAATACAAGATAAGCGGTTTTTTTTAAAAAAACACTGTTCACAAACACAAAATTCACAGGATCGGGCAGCAAAAAAAAAACGGTGTTTTCCCCAGTCAAAGACGATCCCGGAGGGGGGGAAAAGAACATGCAAAACCTGTTTTAAAAGGGCCCCGGAAAAAAAAATTGCAAAAACTTTAAAATCCCGGGGGACCCACAATTCCCCCAAAAAAAAAACATTTAAAAAAAAAGATGGTTCCGAGAGGACTGAAATTAAAAAAATAAAACCCACTTTTTGTTTACACCAAAGAATTTTTTAGACCTATGGAATGGGACAAATTAAAAGAATGCTCTTTTAAAAATTTAATCAACTTTTAAAAATGGATTTGAGGGGTGAGAAATTTTAAAAATCTAGATGGAAAAAATCAAACAACTACAATCCCAAATGGATGAAAAAAAGTGAATGATCCCGAATATAAAAGGTTAGAAGATAGAATGGAGAAATATATTGAAAAAAAATGGAAGATATTAAGTAAAACAAAAAAAACAAAAAAATCAAAAGGGGTTTAGAGGACTAAAAATTAAAAAAAAACAATGTATACTTGGCACCAGGAAAGATCAAGAACCCCCAAATCCATTTTTTAAAGGAAGACGAGGACGGGGAATGCAGGACCGGAGAGTAAGCTTTTTTGAACTGACTCTTTTGGGGAAAAAGATCAAGGGCCCGAGGGACTCGGATTCGGGAAAATACCAAAATTTTTGGGGAGATAAAAACCCAAGGGGGGGCACAGAGAAAAACCCCAAAAAAAACCCCCAAAAAACACAAAGGGAAAAAAGGGAAAAAAGGAGGCCGGAAACAAAAGGGGCCAAAAAACAAAAGAAGAACCTTTCCCGGAAAAATTTTTTTTTTTTTTTTCAACACTATGCTGGACATAAATCGTTTCACGGAAAAGTTAAAATGTAAAGAGGTATTTTTTTAAAAAATAATAATTAAAAAAGGGGCGAAACAAAAGAAATTGAGGATTAAGAGGGGGGTGGGAAAATAGGGAGTACAATGAATAAAGAAAAATTAAAAAATTTTTTTTTTTTTTTTCCCCAATTTAAAAATTTTTTTACAAATTTTCGTATTTAAAAAGGTAACATACAATTAAAGCCCGAGGGGAATTTCTACTGCAAATAAATTCACAAAAAAAAGATTTTAAGAATTTTATCAAAAAATAGGAAAAATATTCGAAGGGTATTTCTACAACAGAATATAGAGACATAAAAATTTTGCCCAAACCCCAAAATCTAATCATTAATTAAGAAACAAGAGAAGGACCGGGCAAAAAAAGGGCAAACAGCAAGGGAGAGGGTTAAAAAAGGGGGGAGAGGTGGGGGGGTAGTAAGGGGGGGGGGTCTAAGGTCATTTTAAAGGGCCCTTTCCCGTATAGAAAATCCAGAGGGGGGTTTAAAAATCCAATATTTTGTCCCCCAAAAAACCCCCTTCCCCGTCAAAATGTCTACTTATCGGTAAGGAGGCCGTCCCGGGGTTCCATTCCCGGGGTACCTCCTTCAACCCCCATGGATTTAAATCCCAAAAGGCCCCCGGGGGGCAGTTTGTTTCCACTATTTGCTACAGGCATCGGCGCCGTTTTTAAGGATTTTTCAACATGAGTCTAGCTCTGTCCCCCCAAAAGGTTTTTTCCCCCCCGGGCCCCTTGAGCAAGTATATCAATGGGTTTAAGCGGGAAAATCCCCCCCCCAGAATGTCCCCCAAAAAAATCCCTGACCCCCGAAGCCAGAACGCCCCAAGGCGGGGCATCCCCCCAAAAAAATTGGGGAAAAGTCCCCACCGCAGCCCGACATCTCCAACAGTTTGGAGAGGGTTGGGGGAAAACCCCTTTGGAGGATAT